>CAMZMU010000088.1:1592497-1866839 GCA_947311845.1 Poa pratensis
TTGCGGCTCCATCATCATTATCAAATTTTGGTTTGGAATTTCCTGAAACACCATGTCTCAGTAACCTCGAGAGGCTATTTGTGATCCACCATGAGCCCACCTCTTTGGATGATCACATTTCGGACTAAACTAAATGATAGGTCTCTAGCTATAAAAGTAGCACTCACATGTGTGATATTGCTTCAAGAACGAACAGCCAAAGGTAGACAAAAATTAATAACCATATCCTTCCCGGTCTCCAATTGCTTTAGAACCTTCAGTGCTGTGATTGATGGTGTCCTACTGATCTGGGCCAAGATCGACGCTCTTGACACCCGGCTCTATCTGTTCCTCAGCATCGGAGTAATATCAGATCAACCGAGAGATATTTTCGATATATTGAATGGTTTACTAATGATAAGAGGGTCATATTAGGTCCAACCTGGAGATCTTACTCCTGCCCAGCAGTACCTCTTTCAAAATTCTTTCCAGGTCGCTGGCTGCCGCTGCCTTCATCAAATATGCACCTTCACCTATCCTTCCATAAGACCAATTTCCGGGTGCTGCAAGAGGGAATAGAAGGAATGGTGGGAGATGAATACTAACATGGCGCCGACTGAGTTAGCAAAAAAAAAACATGGCGCCGACTGAGAGATGCTTTGTAAGAGGCACGATACCTCTGCCGTACTGATGCATGAGCAAAAATCTTCTTGCAACAATGCTTAGAAACCCAACGCCAGCTGCCCATGGAAGTTTCTTGCGCCATGTTATTGGACAGTACTTTATGGACTATACGTTAATCTGAATCTTGTTAGGTACAATGCCCAAGCAATAAAACGTGTGTGAAGAATTTGCATGACATAGACGGCCGGCCGGCCGGTCACTAATCTCTTGGCCTGATTCAAATTTCAGTAACATATAATATTTCTGCTACACCTGCCAAAACAAAAGGTTGAAGAGCTAATTAAAGTCACTAACTCAACCGTATTGGGATTACGGATGGTAAGTAGCAGAGCTATTAGATAGGGCAACAACACAGTTATCAGATTTGAGAAATATATATAGGCATCAGTTACCAGTCAAATCTACGATCGAACCATCAAATAAAAAGAATCTGCCCGCCTCGTCCAGACCGCAGAGCTCCAAAGGCCATCCCTTGACGTTAATTGATGTTCTCATAGCTACACCAAGTGAACCATCAAATAAACAAATCTAATCTTCCTGAATTGAAAGCCCACTTGATAACCATGGAGATGGATCGTACCCTCCTTGTCTGTCTCTATGAGGCAAACGTATGACCAATCTTGCAGTTCGATCGGACACTGCATGGGCAAGCAAGATTGAAACTTTAGGCACAATCGAATCGCATGCACTTGGAGCCTTGGAGGAAGTCGCAGCATGAACATAATCACATAAGTTTACCTGTAGACTTTGGACCACGCTGATAAAATAGATTAATTCATGCCTGCATCTGCCATCAAAGATCACAAAGCTGAGCTGATACCTCAGCACCGTATGGATTAGAATATTCTTGCATGGAGAATACGACCCGATGCATGTCCTCGCACATGGAAGAGCAGCACCATGCATGCCTCTTGTACAAGTTGTTGACGCTGCGTAGCTTGCTGTGCTAGCAGCCTGAATGAGTCGGCCGGCGTCTTCCAGTCGTGGGACGTCGCAGCCTCGTAGGAGCAGTCGGCACGCCGGCGGCGCTAGGGTTTCTTCTTGCGCTCTTTTTTACAGCGGTTAGGTTTCATATGGTTTAGTTTTTTCTTTTCTTTTCTTTTCTTTTCTTTTCTTTTTAGAGAGGTTGTACGTACGGGACAGGGAACGGGGTGGGAGTTGATCAATGAAATTAATCGGTTCAGATCAATTAATGACTATAATCAACGGTCCAAATTTTCTAATTTTTGTGGGATTTTCTAGTCTAATTCTCTAATTTCTGGTTAGCCCATAATTTACTTTTAATATATAATAGATGTCCTTTGCCACTCCTTGACTTTCTTGGCGAGAGTTAGTTTTGGGAAGATACTACCCCTACGGCGTTGGAAGGAAATGGCGCCGCATTGGAGAAAAGGACCATCTGTGGTTTCCCTTTGACTATTGCAATTGAAAAGAGCAAGCCAGAAATCTATTGAAGGCGGAACGCCCAGATAATCTTCGCAGAGGACGTGGAAGTTGCTCACTTGCAACATCGAATTAGGGCCAATATCATGGAAGCGGAGACCTAACCGCTGCATCAAGGAGCGGAAGAAGAGAGAGCCTGGGGGTTTGAACCCGCGCTCAACGTGCTCCGCAAAAATCACTATTTCTCCTGGTTGAGGATTGGGGATTACCTCCTCGCCAGCCGCCCGCCATTCGCATTGATCTTTTGGCGGAAGAAGGCCCCGTGCAGATAGGGATTCCAGGAAATCTTCGTCGACCCACGAGCCTTCCCAGTTGCACTTGCGGCGAGACATTTTTCTCGGATCAACGGAGATATCCACCGAAGGATTGTGAGTACGAGAAGCGAGACCGGAGGCGGCGGAAAGGAGTAGCGGATGCGTAATACAGGACTTGATGCGGAACGCTGGGGAAAACAATGAGCCAAGATAAATAACCCAGACGTGGAAGACGTTTAGATCTGAAAGTCAACCGTCAAGAAAGGATAAGTCGCGTTCCTGAGTCGCCAAGAAGAGTTATAAGCCGCAGATTGGAAACAAGGAAAAGCACGGCCTAAGCATTCAAGATCAAGAAGTACTATGAAGTTCAGGCCATGCTTGGGGGCTAATGTCGGGGGAATACTCTCTGGATTAACCCGCGGCCCAGTGCGACTTAACTTACTCGCACGGATGAAGGCCCACTTGGGAACAAGCCCAACATTGAACCGCCATAAGGAGAAAGATCTAGAAGATAAATCCCGGAGGACGTGAAGACCAAGTAGTCTCCGAGTAGGCCTCTGTGGATGTATTCCTTATGGGGAAGTTTCCTTTTGTAACCTAGCGAGCCTCTGTGCATATAAAGAGGACTCGCAGGACTTAGAGCGGGTCAAGCTATCAAGCCCCAAACCCTAGCTCATACGGCGAGTACCAGATCGGATCGCCTCCATTGTAACACCTCGATTATCATATCAATACCAATCTAGGGTAGGCAGGAAGTAGGTCTTTTACCTCACATTGAGGGGGCCGAACCTGGGTAAATCTGTGTTGATCTTTGTTCCTGCGATCCCAAGCTCGGAGATGCTTGACTCGCGTAATCCCACACCTACGAAGTCATCTATGACACCTGACGTGACAAACCCACGACAGTTACCCCTCCAGCTAAACCGGCACCGCAGCCAGCAGCTAGTGCTACGGGTTCTTCTAGTTCTACAGCCCGCACACGTGATATGAACTGCCATACGTGTGGAGGCAAGGGTCACTTCAAGCGTGATTGTCCAAACAAAAAGGTGATGTTGATCAATGAGGACACGGGAGAATATGAGAGTGGTGATGATGCTGATCCTGATTCGCCGGAGGAGACTGAAGATGGCTTACATTATGCTGATGCTACACACTTGCCGTCTATTGTTTGCACACCTAGAGCATTGAGTGTTACACCTAGTCCTGTGGAGCAGCGCTGCAATTTGTTTCAAACGAGAGTTGCTGTTGGTAATGGTAGGTCGTGCAAGGTGATCATTGATGGTGGCAGCTGCCACAATTTGGCTAGTAAAGAGCTTTGTCAAAAACTGAATCTGAAATATTTGCCGCACCCACATCCATATTATATCCAATGGTTGACTGATAGTGGAGAGATGAAGATCAATCACATAGTGCGCATTGAGTTTCAGATTGGACCATATAAGGACAGCGTGGAGTGTGATGTCGTTCCTATGACGGTGTGCCACTTGTTGTTGGGACGTCCTTGGCAGTATGATCGTGATGTACGTCACAATGGGAGATCCAACACATATCAGCTCAATTGGTAAGGCAAGGAGATTCTTTTGAGACCTTTGACACCGCAAGACATTGTAAATGATTCTCGTCAAAAGGTTGAGGTTCACCGTGAGGATGAGCGTGAGAGCTAAGCTAGTAGAGAGACTCCACCTTCGGTGAGTGAGAGCCACAAGCCAAATTCGAGTGGTAAAAAGAAAAGTGAGGGAGAGAAGAAATTAGTAATGTTAGCCACCAAATCTGATTTGAGATAGTTTCGTGAGGATCCCACTCTAGTACCCATTGTGCTTATGTGCAAGGGGGAAATTCTTGTTTCTAACGACATGACCCCTCTCTCTATTGGTGTTTCTGATGTTTTGCAGGATTTTGGTGACGTTTTTCCGGAGGAAGTGCCCGCTGGTTTGCCACCAATGCGGGGTATTGAGCATCAAATTGACTTGATTCCAAGAGCCACACTTCCCAACCGAGCTCCCTATAGGACCAACCCCGAGGAGACGAAGGAGATACAGCGACAAGTACAAGAGCTTCTTGACAAAGGTTATGTTCGTGTGAGCTTAAGTCCTTGTGTTGTTCCTGTTATTTTGGTTCCTAAGAAAGATGGTACATGGCACATGTGCGTAGATTGTAGAGCGATTAATAACATCACTATTCGTTATCGACACCCTATTCCATGTTTGGATGACATGTTAGATGAACTTAGTGGTGCTGTTATCTTCTCTAAAATTGATTTGCGTAGTGGCTATCATCAAATTAGAATGAAAGAAGGAGATGAATGGAAAACTGCTTTCAAAACTAAATTTGGTTTATATGAGTGGTTAGTGATGCCCTTTGGTTTAACTAATGCACCTAGTACTTTCATGAGATTGATGAATCATGTTTTGAGGCATTTTATTGGTAAATTTGTGGTACTCCCTCCGTCCAATAATAACTGTCTCAAGTTTGTCACAAAGTGGATGTATCTAGACATTAAACATGTATGGATACATCCACTTTTTGACAAAGTTGAGACAGTTATTATTGGACGGAGGGAGTAGTATATTTTGATGATATTTTGATCTATAGCCACAATGAATCTGAACATTCTGATCATATTAGACAAGTTTTGCAAGTGCTGCGTGATAATAAGCTGTATGGTAATCTTGCTAAATGCACGTTTTGCAACGACAAGGTCATATTTCTGGGTTTTGTTGTTTCGAAAAATGGAGTAGAGGTAGATGAAGCAAAAATTATAGCTATTACAAATTGGCCTACTCCCATGACTGTTGGACAAGTACGAAGTTTTCTTGGTCTTGCTGGTTTTTATAGACGCTTTGTGAGAGACTTTAGTACTATTGCTGCACCTTTGAATGATCTTACAAAGAAAGGTGTTGCGTTTGTGTGGGGCGCAACCCAAGATGCTGCTTTTGAAGAACTGAAACGCCGTTTGATTTCTGCACCGTTACTTATGCTTCCTGATTTCAATAAGCAATTTGATATTGAATGTGATGCTAGTGGCATTGGAATAGGAGGTGTGTTGATGCAAGAGGGTAAACCAATTGCATATTTTTCTGAAAAATTGAATGGTGCACAATTGAACTATCCTGTTTATGATAAAGAATTGTATGCTCTTGTTCGTGTTCTTGAGGTTTGGCAACATTATTTGTGGCCAAAGGAATTTATCATACATTCTGATCATGAAGCATTGAAATATTTGAAGTGCCAGTCTAACTTGAATAAGCGTCATGCTAAATGGGTTGAGTTCATTGAATCCTTCCCATACATTATTAAGTATAAGAAAGGCAAAGAGAACGTGGTTGCTGATGCACTCTCTAGGAAAAGCATGCTTTTGACACACTTAGATGTTCAAGTTCCTGGTTTAGAGAGTTTGCGTGATTTATATGCTAATGATACTGATTTTTCCATGCCTTTTGCTAAGTGTTCTGATGTGAAAGCTTGGGAAAAATACCATATGCATGATGGATACTTGTTTAGAGCTAATAAATTATGTGTGCCCGAGTCGTCCGTGCGTTTGCTGTTGTTGCAGGAATCACATGGTGGCGGTTTGATGGAACATTTTGGACGTGAGAAGACGTTGCTGATGTTGGCTGATCACTTTTATTGGCCACGCATGAGGCGTGATGTGGACAGGTTTGTGAAGCGTTGCATCACTTGCAACAAGGCAAAGTCCAAACTGAAGCCTCATGGTTTGTATACTCCTCTTCCTGCACCTACAATCCCATGGGAGGACATAAGCATGGATTTTGTGTTAGGATTGCCTAGAACCAGGAGAGGACATGATTCTATTTTTGTGGTAGTGGATCGATTTTCTAAGATGTCACATTTTATTGCCTGCCACAAAAGCGACGATGCGTCGCATATTGCTGACCTGTTTTTCAGGGAGATCGTGCGCATACATGGAGTACCCAAGACGATCGTTTCTGACCGTGATGTGAAGTTCATGAGCTACTTCTGGAAGACACTTTGGGGCAAACTGGGAACGAAGCTGCTATTTAGTACCACTTGTCATCCCCAAACTGATGGTCAGACGGAGGTGGTGAACCGCACACTTTCGGCGTTGCTGCGGACAATGGTTAAGAAGAATCTGCGTGTGCGGGAGGAGTGTTTGCCGCATGTGGAGTTTGCATACAACAGGGCGGTACACTCAACCACGCAATTGTGTCCGTTTGAGGTGGTGTATGGTTTCAAACCCATTACTCCGCTTGATTTGCTGCCGCTTCCGTTACATGAGAGAGTCAACATGGAGGCATCGAAGCGTGCAGATTTTGTGAGGAAGATACATGAGAAGACTAAAGAAGCTATTGAGAAGAAAGGCAAGTACAATGCAGCTCGTGTAAACAAGAAGAGAAAGGAGGTGATCTTTCAACCCGGCGACATGGTTTGGGTGCACTTTCGCAAAGACAGATTTCCTGTTCAGCGCAAGTCCAAGTTGATGCCGTGTGGTGATGGTCCGTTCAAGGTTCTTGCCTAGATAAATGATAATGCATACAAGATAGATCTTCCTACTACTGAGTTTGGCGTGAGTAATACGTTCAACGTTGCTGATTTGACGCCATATGCCGAAGAGTACCTTGACGCGTCGGGGTCGACGCCTTTTCAAGGGGGGGAGGATGATGAGGACATCCCTAGTCCTTTACCGTCTTCTTCTATTGATGATGTTGCTGCTCAAGATAAGCCTAATGAAGTGAGGATTGGACCAATGACCAGAGCTCGTGCCAAGCTAATTGGACAACAGGTGAACTCACTCTTAATTGAATATAATGTTTGTGATAATGAGAATTTTATACTGCCTAAGTCGATGCACTTGTGTATGATCAGGGTTGTTGATAACACAAGCATTGGAGGAGGACCAGAGGAGCAGCAAGGAATGGAGTACAACGTCCCCAATGGCGCGAGGGAGGAGCGGGAGGCATGCGCAAGAAGGGAGGACGAAGACGGAGGCGCGAGGAAGGAGTCAGCCAAACCGGACCTCAGCCCGGTTTCAGCCGGCCTAAAAACCGGCCATGCTCCAGAGAGAACCGGACTACAGGCCGGTTTCGACCGGACTCACGACCGGACGACCACCCGAGAGAACCGGACCCCAGGCCGGTTTTGACCGGTTTCACGACCGGCTATGCGCCAGAGAGAACCGGACCTCAGGCCAGTTTAGGCCGGTTTCACGACCGGACGGGCCTGCGCGCCCAGATTCGGACCGAACCAGTTTTGGTCGGTTTGTACCCGTTTTTAGGTCGAATTGGACCCTGTTTCGTGTAGGGCAAGTGCTAGGTCGGTTGGCCCCCATATAAGGCCAATCCCGGCGGCTAGATTAGGTTAGACCACGTTTTGATTAAACCCTAGATTGGATTGCTAAGCATTCATCTATCAGAATTCCCCTTTGTTTCGATCGGGATTTCACCCCTCCACTTTGTTGCGATATTGTTACCGAAGTTTGAGTGTGATCTGTTGTTCCACTGGGAATTAGTAGATTGCAGAAACCGCTTCGTGGTCGGCGGCTACGTTGCACCGGTGTGAGGCGTCGCGAATATCCATTGGGCTGAAGAGCTGTTGCATTGGCAACAGGGGAGCAGCCGGAGAGTTCGTCGGATTCTCGCAAGTTATCTTCCACCATCATCCATCTACTCGCAGCTCACTGAGAAGATCGGGCCACCCCTTATCATTGTTCATTTTGTTTGTTTGTCTTGTCATTTTGACATGGGCTTGTTCCATGTCCTGGGACAAGAGGTACCCCAGTTGACGCTCTTGATGACGCTATTATATTACTTACAATGACCTTAACTTGAACTTGCTTTTATATCCCAAGTTGAGTAACACCGTGGTGTAGGTACTCGTATTCACGGGGCATGAGACATTCAACCCATACTTTGTCAAGCATACTACTCATATTTGCTTTCACTTTAAACTTTAACCATTCAAGATGCTATGATAGGGGTAATGAGAGCTTGACACCAATGAATACCACATTGCAAACATTAACTTAAGTAGAAGCATTTGGAAGTTAGATGAAACTTATTCATGTTTTACCTCTACTCATTTATATATCTTTTCAAAGTGTCCACCTTTTATATTCAGATTTACAAGAATACTCTATGACCATTATAGGATGTTTTTACTTTTCATTATGCATACATTTGGTCCATAGTACTTTCTTCTATGTTACACTTTGTGAATTATCATTGAACATCCTTACATTGAATATTTGATATCACTTCATAATCTATCTTGTATATTGCTACTCCTTTGAAGAATGAATCATTTGACTCTATGTAGCAATAGTAATCATCTTTGATATCCTTTGATAGTATTAAATTGCAAAGTCCATGTTAGTTTTATCACCTTCATAGTATAGGTTAAGCTTGGGGATGTTGATGCATGTAAAATGCATACATGAACTTTGCATTATATTACTTATATTTCAATCATATTTGCATCATATAAGGGTTATATTATTGATTTATATTGATTTTGGGAATATTTCATTGTTTCCCTATTTTTCTGGAATTAACCCTGCACAGGCAGAAAACCCTATTTTCTATATTTTGATGTTTCAGGGACCCAAACGACGTCCAAATGACCTAATAATTTACGAGCATCAGTTTTTGGAAGGAACAAAGCGTGGGAGCAAAGGAAGCGAACAAACGGAGGCCCGAGGGCCAGAAGAGGGGGGCCCACACGGCCAGATTCCTTGGCCGCGTGGGACCCACCATCTGGGCCCTCGTGGCTCCGTTGCCGTCGATCTTTTTTCCCGAGCCTCCGTCTTGACCTAAAAACGACTATAAAAATAGTCCGCGACGCCCTTCGGAAAGGAGCGCCGCAGAAACACAGAAACCACGAAACAGAGACCTGGAGTTGCAGATTGGAGGGGGAAAACTCCGGCGGGGCGCTGCCGGCATGGTCTCCATCTTCTCCAACGACTTCTCCACCGTCTCCATGATGAAGAGGGAGTAGTCCACCCTGGACTATGGGTTTGTGGAAGTAACTTATGTATCTCTCCTCTCTTGAGCTTCACTAATTAGTACCGTATGAGCTGCTGAACATGATTACGGTCATCTATGTAATACCTTTGTGGTGGATTGATGGCTACGTGTTGGTGAACCCCAAGAGGAAGGTTATGATGTAGACAGCAGAAGTTTTCCCTTGAGAAATCTACCCAAGGTTATCAATCCAGTAGGACTTGACGATCTATCGGAAGGTTGTTGATGTTGACTCCCCCTGGCGCTAGGGAGCTTGCACCAACGTGGAATCTGCACAGACACAAACCAGAACTTTGCCCAACACGAAACAGAGAGGTTGTCAATCTCTCCGGTCTTGCAGAAACAAAGAGTTAAACGTATGGTGTGGAAAACAGCAGGAAAAACAGCAAGTAACAGGAAACAGATGATTGCAGCAGGTTGTGTAAACAGTATGAAGGAATTGGACCAGGGTCCACAGTTCACTAGTGGTGTCTCTCTCAGAACAGATAACTAGCATGTTGGGTAAACAAATTACAGCTGGGCAATTGACAAATAGAGAGGGCATAACAATGCAATACATGCCAGGATGTCTACTATGAAATCTAGTTGGGCATTACAACAAAGTACATAGACCGTTATTCCAACCGCATCTATGCCTAAATAATCCACCTTCAAGGCAGCATCCGCATCCCATTCAGTATTAAGTTGCTAACAACAGATTATTGCATGAAGTAAAGTGTGTAATGTAATCAATACAAGTGCCCTTGGACACTGCACCAATGTTTTATCCCTAGTAGCAACAGCACATCTACCATCTTAGACCTTTCTGTCACTGATCCAGATATCTAGAGACTGAACCCACTATCGAGCATAAATACCCCCTCTTGGAGTCACAATCATCTACTTGGCCAAAGCATCTACTAGCAATGGAGAGCATGCAAGATCAAGAGCACATAGATAAACAACTTGAATAAACATGGTATCAATATTCATCGGATCCCAGCAAACACAACATCTAGCATTACAATAAGATGATCTTGATCATGTTAGGCAGCTCACAAGATCTAAACATGGAGGCACAAGGTAGAGAGACAACCATCTAGCTACTGCTATGGACCCGTAGTCCAGGGGTGGACTACTCACGCATCACTCCGGAGGCAGGCATGGTGATGTAGAGCCCTCCGGTGATGATCTCCCCTCCGGCAGGGTGCCGGGAAGAGCTTCAGAACTCCTCCGATCTGAGATTGACGATGACGGCCGCGACGGAACTTTTCGTGGAATATGATCGACCGTAATAGGGTTTTCGCGTCGCGGAGAATATATAGGCGAAGAGGCGGCGTCGGTGGCCGAGGGGGGCCACCACGCCATAGGGGGCGCGGGCCCACCCTGGGCCGCGCCCTAGTGTGGCGTGGCCCCCTGGTGGGTCTGCTCCGACTCCCCTTTGGACTCCGTGATCTCCTCGTGATATTATTGACGATGTCTTTTGTTTCGTCCAATTCCGAGAATATTTCCTTAATAGATTTTCTGAAACCAAAAACAGCAGAAAACAGGGAACTGGCACTGTGGCATCTTGTTAATAGGTTAGTCCCAGAAAATGCATAAAAATGATATGAAGTGTAACCAAAACATGTAGCAATTGATATAATAACAGCATGGAACATCAAAAATTATAGATACGTTTGAGACGTATCATGGATCTTTTTATGAGTTAATATATGTTTGAGATTGCAATAGTTTTGTTTCAGTTATGAAAGTAGATGCATATTATGTACCCCGTTCTTGTTTACTTGTTCTGATCAAACTTGTGTATGAGAGCGTGTGGAGGGGAACGTGTGCATTAGTTGGAGTAACGGGGGGTGGCTAGTGCGGTGAACGTGAGAGAAAGTTCCGCGATCCACTTGGGTGTTTTACCTTACTTTGTTGCCTCACTAGGGATAAAGAAAAATACCTTGCTACCGGAGATGTGGGTGTGACCATTGCCACTACTCCATGACTAGATCTAGCATGTTCTTATTTTAACTTCATGTCATGATACTTAATGCTATGCTCTGATTTATCTTAATTACTAAGGTGTTATGATTTAGTTCGCATCTTGCTGGAGTATAAGAGAGATTAATAAACAAAAGATCTCTATGTTAGGACGTGATGCCCATATAATTTGTAACTTGTCATGAAACCTTTTTGTTGCAATCTCATATGTCAATTCTAGTGTTCCATTGTCTACTACTTTATTAAAGAGAGAGTGGATTTGTGAAACCATGAACCCCGGTCCATTTTTAATCATAAGAAACACCTTTCCAACAACTTTTATCCACTTTACATTTTCTGCCATTTAAAAATCCGAAAATACAAAAACACTTTTATATCTTGCATTCACAATACAAAACCCAAAAATATCATCCATCATTGTTTCCACCATCCTTGCATATTTATTTATCATCATTGCATATTTATTTACTGTTTTGCATTCATTTTATTTTGATATCATTCTCACACCTTGTGCTTGACAACCACTTGGTGAGGTTGAGGGCACAAACAATTTACTTTGTTTTGTAGGTTTTCAAGAGAAGGATAAGAAGATAAATCTTTCACTACTGATTCCCCGAGAGTTCGATATTAAACCCTCGAGTCACCCCTCGTGGGGAAAACCGTCTTTCCTATACTATACACTCTACACTTGGAGTCTCAACCTAACCCATATTCTTTTGACGCTGGTAACTACGTCAAGGGCCATCATGCGCGTGTGTGGCCAGCGACGGAAGGCAGAGTGTTCGAGGTAGGGAAACGGAGAGTTTGTGAGGCGAGCAGCCAGGGGGAGGCCTTCTTATACATCGCTAGGTATGCTGAGATGCGGTGGCGCCGACGTTAATGCTACGCGTGGGGAAGGCGCACGCCGCCGGGGCGCCTTCATACCGGATTAATCGCTAGCATCGGGATAGACGAGCCTCCTCGCCCGCATTTTAAACTGTGCCCTCGCCCGCGTCGATGTGGACTAATTCACCCCGCACCCGTACTCCAATTCCCACCGTGCACCGACCACTACTCACCTCTCCCATGATGTCTTTGCCAGAGAAAGAGACCGTGTTACCGGAGACTTGGGACAAGGAGGCAGTGCTGCCGGAGCC
This sequence comes from Poa pratensis, assembly GCA_947311845.1. Taxonomy (NCBI): domain Eukaryota; kingdom Viridiplantae; phylum Streptophyta; class Magnoliopsida; order Poales; family Poaceae; genus Poa; species Poa pratensis. Next base: position 1,604,960 of record CAMZMU010000088.1, read on the forward strand.
GAAGCAGGAGGAGGAGGACGCCACCCCGGAGGACGACGAGTCAACAACTCCACCACTTGCATATCCCGCGTTATCCCCCTGGGCGTCCCGTTTGGCTGGTGAAGACCCCGCATGGATGGCGTGGTTGCACCGGCTCAAACGCCGACGTGGTAACCTGGAACTCCAGACGCCACACGTCTTGCCGAGAACAATGAGCTGGCAACTCCATCACCAAAGGCCGACTCGCAGGACGACGAGTAGTTATAGGGCGCCCTTTTAATTTTATGAAAATTATATGTAAATGGGTTTGGAATTGAATCCGAAATCATTTCTCTTACATATATATATATATATGCAATTTATGTGCATATGACAAGAGGTCCCGTCTGCGCCCTTGTCCGGGCATTGTCTGACTCCCCGAGCGGGTCTCCAAATTTGGGGGGTTTCTAGGAGGTGTGAGGCGTCAGTCAGATTTTGCTCGGCACAAACAGATTAGGCTCCGCTGGAGTTTTTTTATCCGAACCGCCATTAAATCTTTGCATAATCGTTTGGGGTGGCGGTGGAGATGCTTTAACTTCTAACTGAATGAAACTTAATCGATCAGCTTCGTACAAGAGAGCTCCTAAAAAACCTAGCCGCTGCCATCTCCTCTACCGTAGATCGGTTCCCCCTCCTCCGGCCGGCCCTGCCTGCATCGGTAGGGGGTGGGGAACCCGATCTATTAGTGGATATGAGTGTAGTTTTTAATAACATTAGTGTTTCAATAGACTGGTTAGGGTTTTGGTAGCCGTCGTCTTCATCAGTAGAGATGACATCGTCTATAATAAGCAATCTTCCGGCCTTTATTCAACGGCAAGATCTCCTTCCCAACGTCAATGGTGATTTTGAAAGATTAATTTTTTAATGGTTATTCAGATCTTGTGGATTGTTTCTCATGGCTGGTGTGAGGAGGATTGTCCTTGCAATATCTGTCCCGACTGTTACGTTCTCAACAATGGTGATTCGTACTATGGGCTCCCGGTGACATCGACCAGGCTGTTCGGTTTCTCTTCCCTGGAATTCGGTGTTGATACTCTTACCGATTTTGGTTGATCACTTTAATGGCTGCGTGTACCTAGCCTTGGCATTGTGGATCAAAGTTAAAATTATGGGAGAACCTTCGTTGTATTCACATGTCTGTGGTTTGGTATCTTTGTCGTTCTATGACTGCCTTCAGAAAAGTACAAGATCGTGTCGTGAAAGAAGAAAGAGTTTAAAGATTTCGAAGATTTATTTTTTCTTTAGACTTTATTTTGTAATCGTTGTAGTCAGCATATATATCTCTATCTACCATGTACTTTGCTACTACTCCCTCCTTTCTAAATGTAAGCATTTTTAGCTTTTTTTTGGCACACATAGTAGACATGTTTTATTCTAGATATATGTTGCCGGAAATATTCTAAGAACTGAGGTAGTATAAGATATCGTGGTATTGTAAAAAAAAAAACTTTTCCTGAATCGACCGGCCAATGCATCCATCCATCGACCGGGCAATCTTTTGCAGTTGCGGCCGCCGGCGTCACGGGGAAGGGCCGGTCAGTAGGTCGGCCCCACGCGTCATTCCACTCACACCAGCTCCCTCTCCTGACTATAAACCCAGGCACGGAGGAAGGCACAGGGCAGTAGCCGCCCGCCCCGCTCCCTTGCCGCTGTCACAAGCCAAACACAAACACCAAACCCCACGCCCAGAAAGCAGAGCGGAACCATCCTCCGCATACAGATCCCACTCCATCTTTCCCTTCCGCCATGGCAAGGACCGCCGCCGGCGCCCTCGTGGCCGCCGCCTCGGCCCTCCTCGCCCTCCTCCTCCTCGCGCGCTGCGCGGACGCCGCCGGCGAGGTCCCGCTCACCTGGGAGCTGGGGGTCACCGGAGTGGAGGACGTGGCGGACGACGGGTACGGCTTCACCGGCGACCAGGTGGTGCGCCGCGTGCTGCAGAACAACAACGGCTACATCAGCTACGGCGCGCTGCGGAGGGACAACGTGCCCTGCTCCGTCAGGGGCGCCTCCTACTACAACTGCCGCCAGGGCGCTCAGAGCAACCCGTACTCGCGCGGATGCTCCGCCATCACCCGCTGCCGCGGCTGACTGACGCCCGTCCACCGCAAAAGTACGCCTCAGCTCCATGAATTGAGTAGTCCCCGTACGTCTCTCTCTTGCGAGTCCCGATTCAGAGGATGAACACTTTCTCTGTCCTGATTGCTTAGTTCAATACCTGCTATTTCTTCCAAACTGTCGTAGCGAATCCCAAATCCTGGTGTCATGTCTGGTCATGTAAATCGAGAGTTGTGAGTCGTGTATAAACTGCTGGATGGATGGATGGATGATTGATTTCTTATGGCTATTCTGAGCTTGTTGATTTGATTTCCAAGGGGATCCAGCCAACGAGCTTTTGGCTTGGCCGTCTGCTTATTTTTCAGTCTGATAATTAGCCTAGCTGCTAGAATAACGATTCTCTGTTTGCTTTGTCTTCCTTCCTTGCGTGCCGGCCATCAAGGAATTCCTCGGACAAAGACAAAGTCAACTAGAGTTTCGCTCTCGATCGAGGCTACAAGATACATTACTATAGAATGGTTGCAGGAGGGAGATTGCCCCCCTTGCGAATCTTGTTCATGGTTAATGATTCAAGCCATGACCATTTCTCAACTTGACCACCTGATTGCAAAGCATTTTTATTTGGTGGACCTCCGTTTTACGCACCACCGGATTGCATGTAGTAGCTCGACTTGTAACAAATTTGCTGCTCAGCATTCTTGATGAATGATGAAGGTGTGTGTACTAGCTTGTCTTTCGATTTCGTCCAGGACAGGACTCTGCATCCCTCAAATTCTCCTCCTATTTCACCAACTTGTCCGGCACACCACATGGGTGCATTGATAACCAGAGAGCAAACACTGGGTGAAGAGAAGAAATTTCTCGCTTCATGTACTTCACGTGCACTAATCTCGACGCAAATTTTCCTTATCTAACAACACCGTTTCGTCCAAGTCTCTATACCACCAGACAAACGAGTACTCTTTTGTACAGAACGGAGGACGGGTATAATATAGTACAGCGAAGACTTTAGGCACAACCAATCCACGCCAGCCGGCATGGCATAATTAGTGGCCAAGAACTGGTCAGCAGCTTAATGGCGCCGTTAGCTTTGGATGAACCATCTCTTTATTCTCTCATGATGAGCCGGCGTCGCACTCAGACGTGACACGGAATATCGAATACGGCCGGCTTTATTGCGGGAATAGACTAGTGGGGGGCGTCGTTGGTGGCCAACTGGAAGTATAAGAGCATCTGGCATATCCGGAAAACCCTAGTCCGGAAAAAATTTAAGTATTAACCTCGCCGAGATAAAAATATATCGGGGCATCAGATATGCATCTTCTCCGCCACTATATGAAGGGTACCGAGGGCATTTAGGGTGAGCCCGATCTCCTCCACCACAATTCATATCCTCCGCCGTTAGGGTTAGACAACTCCGGCGAGCAATTAGTGGTGAAATAGAGCATGGACTCGGTGGCGTGCCTCCTCCTGACAGTGCCGGTCTTGGCGTTGGGTCCTTTTTGTCCCTAATAGCTTTAATTTGAGATTTCACTTTACCTTTATGATATTAATTCCATGTCACCCTTATTTATAGGTACTTAGAAAGATACGCGTGCCTTACAGCGGGATCGTGTACAAACTATATTGTGTAAACAAAATTGCATAAGAGACGTGATACATTATGTGCTGTAAAGAAATGCAAAAGTCAATTGGTCATATTCGAGTAAATTTACTAGATATAAATGAGTGTATTATAAACTTTTAATATGTGGTTGAATGAATGGATGATGTGTAGCTTGCATGTAGATATTAATAAATATCAGTGGAATCACATGGACAATTGATTTGGCTAAGAGAACTGATGATGTGGATAGAAAAATCATTAATGCCCGCTTGACGACTTTGCAAACCGTAAAATCAGTTTTGAGAAAACCCAATACAGGTTTTACGGTTTAGTGGGTTTAGTGTATCTGCTGGAGATGCTCTTATCAGAGCGCGGATTCGGTACCGAGACAGTGATTGGTATCCCAAAAACTACAATCTGCAACCAGTTACGCCTGCACCGCGTCTCCAAAGATTTATCGGTCATCATTTGACACTGCATTCCTCCGGTCGACTGTTTGAGAAATAGTAGCTTCACGGATAAGCCGTCAGGAAATTAGCGTTCATTCTTTCCTTTCGCTCAAGGATTTCATCAGAACTTTTACTTATGTGTGTGTGCGCGCGCTCTTCTAAGAAACTTGTGTTGTCTTAAACAGCGTCTTCAGGAACGTTTATTTTAAGAGAGCCGCCGAAAAACCTTTTTCGCTTTCTCATAGCAGTTCGTTGCTATTTGGTCGAACGTAGCTTTCGTGCCCGCCGGTGAATATCGTGCTACACTTTTGCTCCCCGAGGAACATGACTTTTCTATGGGGCGTTGGGGTTAGTTGTGGGATTTGCCCGGCGAGCTGTCCATTCCTCTTCAGGACTGTGTGTTCATTCAACAGTGATATACATTCAGTTCGGGCCACGCTCACGAGTTAGCGCGTGCCATGCAGCCGACCTATTCTAAGCTCCAAATCTTATCACACAATACGTGTGAAATTGGTGATTGATGCATACAGATCAACAGAGAAGCGATGCCGCTCTGTCAAGTGCCAAACCCCATCCCACATCTAGAAGACTAGAACACATGTACTTACCTCTGTTACACAATGTAAGACTTTTGGCAAACTAGTTTAACTTGCTAAAAAGGGTTATACTATGGAACAGAGGGAGTACTTCCCGTTGAGCAGGATACCTTCGGCAAATTTCGAAGCAACTTTTCGTTTGATTCATGAGTTTGAAACCTCTAGCCAAGTCCGCCCCCTACCGACACCAGAAGTAATGTTGGCATTTTTTTTTGAATCATGTGTAATCATGTGCAATTAATTCACTAGTACCGATCGGGCAATTTAAGGCCCCACGATCGCATACGAATACAGCCACCCGTGTGCGTTCTCTCTCATCGCTTACCCTTACGAATTGAAGCCGTATGCAGTGGGTTAGACGACGGTTGCGGGAATAAACTTCGCATATGCTTAATTTTCCAACATCACACACGATTTTTTCTATGCTGATCGTGTGCAATAACAGATAATATGGAGTCGACAGAGTAATTAATTTGAATTATATTACTGATTCGAAGAACTGAAAACAGAGATATACATATTCTAATAACTAGAACTATATGCTACTAATAACTAGAACTAGCCTAGTTCTTGTTCTTCTTCGACGGTGGATCTTGCGCGCCATCGTCCTGGCGACGATGACGCTTCTTGTCGCCATTGTCCTCATCGCCGCCGTCGTCGTCCTCGTCTTCCTCGTCCTCGTCCTCGTCGTCATGCTCCTGGTGCATCAACTCAGGATCCGAGTTGTAAATCTCGGAGCCTGTGGGCTGAGCGTGCCGTTGCTGGACGAGTCGTCGTGGTCGCTTAGAGTGGGTGGGGGAGTCTTCTCGCCGTCGCTCCCAGAGTCGTTGTCACTCCTCACCTACCAGTACTCCGACCAGTCAATGGGGTCCATGGTTGCAGTCGAGAGGTTGGAAAGAGTTTGCGAGAAGGAACGGGAGAGAGTATGGATGAAGATGACAATGAGGAGTGAAGCGGTGATATCACATTATATTGGCAGAAGATTGTGGTTAAAATTATGAGACAATGAAGCGCACTCAGAACCACCGCTCCCAAACGGTAGTTCCAAGTTTCATTCATACCTATCCACACGGTTTCCAAAAATACAGCGTGTGCTTTGTTTTACTTTCGCATACCATTTTCAAACACAGAGCGTGTGCGATAGCATGGTACCGCACACGCGTTTAGATGGGCCGACCGTGTGCAATTACCAGTAGGCTAAAGTAGTGGAAGAAAATCCACTAAAAATAGGCCCAGTAGTTTAGCCGCTTTACTGATAGGTTAGCTTGTTTAGTCCCACCTCGCTAGTTTAGAGCGTGTACGACCGGTTTATAAACTGTGAATATGGCACACTATGCAGGGTCAGCCAGTATTGTTGCCCAAAATATGTAAATATATATTTATGGCAACAATACTAGCTGAATCTTTTTTCAAACTCCATAACTCGTGCAAACTACTTATATATAGCATGTTTAGTCCCACCTCGCCTGTTTAGAGCGTGTACGACCTGTTTATAAGCCTGAATGTGGCACCCTATGCACATCAGCCAGAATTGATGCCCAAAATATGTAGAAATGTATTTAGGGTATCAATTCTGGCTGATATTTTTCTAATCTGGATATCTAATGCAAACGCTTTCGGTACCGCAAGTGTGCGTGATGGAACAATATCGCACACAGTTGTTTTGGGCCGACCGTGTGCAATACTCTGTAGGCCCATTACGGATACTTTGCTTGTTTAGTCCCACCTCGCTAGTTTAGAGCGTGTTTGACCGGTTTATAAGCACAACTGCGCGGCCGCTTATCAGCCATGGTTGGTCTAGGGGCCAATCTGAGATCAGATATACGTACATCTGTCTGTTCTCAGACTGGCCACTAGATTAACCATGGTTTTTTTACATTTCTTTTTAGGTTTTACGATGGGAATCATCGCATACGGTTTTATAAATATTATTGTAAGCGTAGATGGAGACATCGCACACGATTTTTGGTTCACTAAGCGTGTGTGATTGTGAGCCCATCAGGGCCCATCTTGACGCAACCCTACTTTGTCTCTTGTATATATTTGGACCAGCAACTACTGTAAGTTGAGTTCACTCCACAGCCGCCCCCACCCATTTTAGGACACCCTGCTCACCTGGTCGACGGAGCGGAACCTAGATCTCTCCCGAGCTAGTTTGCTGATGACGCCGGTAACACGTGCATATCGAAGGCCGGAGTTGCCGCTATTTCACACGGTTGCGTCGGCTTGTCCACGCCCACCACAGTTTCGACATCGCCGTCGTACGCACAAGGTTGTTCGTCTTCGTCCTCCTCGTCTCCTTCTTATATGAAAGGTATACACATGCGTTCGTGTGCTCTATTTTATGGAATCGTATATTGACGAGGGTACACTCATCAAATCCCATGGTTAAGGACCTAGGGTTGAGATTATGGGGAGAGAACGTGGTAGTACTGGTAGTTTCGTCGGCTGACAAGCAGAGGCAAAGATTTACCCAGGTTCAGGCCCCTCGGGTGGAGGTAAAGACCCTACTTCCTGCTTGTCTGGTATTGATTGTGTGGATTATGCGATTACAGGGAGCTCTGGCGAGGTATCGAGCTTTTGGTGGTTCGAGTATGGCTTGTCCCTAGATCGGCACCCCTCCCAGCCTTTAAATAGGCTGGGTCTCGGGAGTTCGTAACCGACCTAGTTTACACGTAAGGAAAGTCTAAACCGACTATGCCTATGTCTAATCTTGGAGGGTACTCCATCTTCTTGGGCCTCTTGTCTTGGGCTTCGAGTAGGCTCTTCGCTATTGGGCCTTAGTCGTCACGTGCACCAGGTACCCTCACGGTAGGGTACCCGAGATGTATACCCTTGTCAGTAGCCCCCGAGTACTTGTCTGACTCGAAGAATCGGGCATGGACTCGTTCGTAAGTGCACGTCATATGCTTTGTATTCTGTATATTATAATTGGAATTCCTGTATGAATAGCACATGTTGGCTATGTCGAGTATTTCATCGACTGTGGTTTTTGCTTATGAAGATCAAGGGATAATAGCTTAGTAGGCCCAGTACACTCGACGGATCGGGACTGGTTAACTACACATTCGGGTAAAACCTTACTAGCTTTCAATCAAACTCGAGTCCCGGACTCGAATCTGGAACAAACTGGTCAGATTCGACTAGGCCGCTGAGGTCTTACTGAGTCGATCTGCAGTATAACTTTGAATTTTACCCAACGCGTCCGTCGGGATTTTTCATCATGTCTGCTGACACGGAAAGTATAAGGATTGACGTTGCTGGAACGGTCCTTAGCCCAGCTCGAAAGTTCGGCGGGTCTTACCTTTGCACTATGCGTGCAGCATCCGAGGTATTTGCGACGGACGCAACTCGGGAATGTTTCGAGTATGATTTTGTATATGAACGGAGTCGATATATTGTCGACTGACCTTTGACATTATTCTATCGGGTGCGCGACAGCGCTCCCGATGGGAGTAGCCCCCGAGATTGTGCTTTATTACTTGTAATGGAGGATAATCTCAAAATCATTTTGTCTTGAGCATCTTTAGTCGAAGAAATTTTTGATACGCTCCCGATGGGAGTAATATGCCTCAGCCGAAGGAACGGTCGAGTGACCAATTTTGCCTTATCATTGCTTTTTCACACCCGAACCAAACAAGGCAATCGAGTGACCAATATGCGTTGAGCGGACTCGAATGTATTTCTGATCAAAGCGCTTGAGATGACGTCAGGATGACGTTTTTGGCGACTGCGCTGCCTGACACGCGTGGCGTGCGTTATGCTGCGATGGATGGGACGTGACACATAGGTGGGCCCATTTGTGCAGAGCTGACCGAACGACGGTGCAGTTTGGACTTGATTTGACCAGTCTGGCCCACTTTTTACGGGAGGTGATTATGGCTCCTCTTTTTGCGTGCGTAGTGGGCGGAGTGGCCGGCGACGGTTGCCCTCCGCGTTTGCCACGTGTACGGTGAGATCGCGAGCAGAGCGCACGGTTGGATCTGAATGGCTGTGATTGCCTTTGATTTGTGGTAAATAGGGGAACGGCGCTGGCATTGTTTTTTTACTAGCCATTTGCTCTGCGCGCCGCCCCGTCCATCTTCTTCCTTGCGCCCCTGCTCCATTGCTCTTTGTGCCCAAGCTTTCACTGTTCTCTTAGCCACCACCGCCATGGCGCCAAAGAGGAAAGCTTCTGCCTCTGACGCGCCCGCGACTGATGCGCCGCTCTGAAGGGGAAGAAAACTGCGGCTGGCGCATCTGCCTCCGCCGTCGACCTCAAGAAGAGCGACGGCGATTGGATGAAGTCCACGATCAAGGCAGGCATCTCGAGAAGTTCCGCGAGGACGGACTGCTGCCGCCGGCGGACCAGCTTACCGTCCGCGCGCCATCAAAAGAGGTACTCCCCGACCTCGCGCAAACGAGCGCGTATGTTTTGCGGAGTTCTTGCCTAGGGGTCTATCTTTTCCCCTCCACGACTTCGTTCGTGGTTTGCTGTTCGCCTATGGGGTGCAGATCCATGATCTCACCCCGAACGGCATTATGCACATTGCCTGCTTCATGGTATTGTGCGAGTGCTTCCTGGGAGTTGCTCCCAGCTGGGCTCTTTGGAAGTCTATCTTCATGGTCCGGCCCAACAACCGAGGCGGCCGAACCTATCCAGTTGGAGGCCTTCAGATCCAAGTGCGCAGCGACACCCGATACTTTGCCCTGAAGCCAGTCGACTCGGCGCAAGGGTGGAGGAAAAGGTGGTTTTATGTGCTAGTCGACCAGGAAGGGGCCCCAGCATTTTCGACTGCTGGTATAGCCGCTAGGACGAAGGCCTGGGACCATGAGCTTTCGACTGAAGAAATGGCGGAAGCGGCGCCTCTGCTGGAGACGATTGGAGGACTGCTTAACAGCGTCACTGGTGTGCATCTAATTGCCACCTTTGTGAAGATGCGGGTGTGGCCGCTCCGCGCTCGAGCTCACCCTATGTGGCAGTATGAAGGTCCTCTCGACTCCACTCGGATGAACAAGGAGGAGCTGTCTAGGAGCGAGCTGGTGGCACATGTGCGGTCCATCACCAGCACAAAATCCAGCGAGCCCTGCAACGTCGACTGCCCTGTCGCTCCTTATGGGGCTGAAAAGCCTTTGCCAGAGGTTAGTGAATCTATCGATTTTATGATCTCCTGCTTTTGTTATTCTGCTATGCATCTTTGTGACTTCGACTGTGTATTTTGTGTGCAGGGCCACTCGACCACCTCAACCCTTCCTCCTCTTCCCGAAGATGGCCCAACTCATGAAACAGAGGTGACGGTAGAAGCGAAGGGAGGAGATGAATCGCCTCTTCCTTCGGCTACTACATCTCCCACAGAAGAGGTTGAAGAGGAAGGGGTTGAAGAAGCACAGGACAAGGAGCGTGCCACGACTGATGATGTGAGCGAGGTCCCACTCGCAAGCGCCGTCGGGCGGCTCAAGTTGTGTCTTCCTCCATGAGTTCACCCGCAAAGGGATCGGATGTGAGAGATGACGGAGACTCGGGCTCGTCTCCTACGACCACAGCTGCTCCTTTGGACGTGAGCCCGTTGAGCTCGGCTCCTCCTCCTCCTCAGTCGGGTGGGGAGCTACTTTTTGGAGGCCCAAACTTTGAAGACCTTGACACTGATGATGAAGAAGAGCACAGGTTTGCTCCTTTTTGTACTAAATTTTTTTGTGAGTTGAGTACTGTTGCTTATGTTGTATGTCTTTCGGTCACTCGTAGTGCCGAGACTGTGCGCCCTCCGACTCCTCTAGCCGAGAGAGCTTTGACTCCAGATCAGCCAGAAGCTTCTCCTGTTGCGACTGAAGTCGTGAAGACAGTAGCCACGGCCACTACCATTGAAGCCGCCAAGATTGCGAGTACGTCGACTCCAGAAATTGGGACTTCTGCTGCCAAGCCTGCGCCTTGGGTTGAACACGTAAGTGTCATTTGTCGAGTCCTCATGCTGGGACTATTTGTGTATAACTTATGCTGGTTCCATGTGCATGCAGCCCTTCTACCTCAACCTGGTGGAATCAGGCAAAGCTTTTGTCCAGGTTGAACAGGAGAGAGACAATCTGCGTGCTGTCATGGAGCAACTCAGCCGTAAGTGTGTTCGACTTCTGTACTCGAAGCTCTTTTTGCTCTGTCTTTGCGTTGTCGATTGTGAATGACATTTTGCCATCTATCCCAGGTGACAAGGCATCTGCTGAAACGCGAGTGAAGGAGCTAGAAGAAGCTCTTGCCACTCAAGCTGCCGAGTCGAAGAAAGCCGCGGATGCCGCCCAGCGTTCTGCCGCTGCGCGCGAGAAGGAGCATGCTGAGCGACTGGTTGGCCTCGCGCAGAACGTGAGAGGTAAGGAACCATCTTTTTTGTATGCCTCCCATGTACCCGTTGAGTATTATGTAGTAACCTTGCTTTTTCTGGTTCACGTTACAGAGGCGATTGGTGTGCCAACACCTACTGACATGGTCAGTGATGATTTATCACTCGACCAGGTTATAGGTGACCTTGGTGCTACCTTTGTCCAGGCGAAGGATTTCCTTGCCAAGTCTACCAGCACCCTCGGCGCTGTGTACAAGGAGGTGCTCCCACTAGGCGAGGTGCCGTCGACTGCTGACGGATTTGCAGGCGTGCTTGGACCGGGGACTTCAACCATGGCGAATTTTGCTCGCGCCCTCACGGTACGCGGCTCGGAGTCCACCCTCAAGCTGATACTAGGTCATGGGATAGAGGGTAACTTCGAGGCGGCGATGTCTGACTTCCCTCGGAAGGCCGGTGGGAAGCTTATCTCTTTGAAGCATGTTAGCGAGCGAGCCACCCGCCTGGCCAACCTTTTTATGAACACCATGGAACGTCGGGCAACAGAGGTCGCCGCCCGTGCGAGTAGGGCTAGGTCTGAGTCGGTGTCGGAGAAGTAGGGCAGCCGCACTTTTTATGCCTTGTAATTAAACTTATGACCATGCGAGTACGCATGCGCTTTTGCTACCTTTGTATGAACTTAATGTCCTCGTTATGCTTCTGCCTGTAATGCTGTGTGCTTTTATTCACCTAAGCTTTGTGATGAGTTTCTCACGAAACTTTTATGATATTTGGAACAGAAACAACCAGCCGCCACTTCATCCAGCTCGTCGCGGCATCGCGCCCCCACTCGATCTCGAGCTCAGGTGGCGAACGATGCCGCAGTAATACGTTATATGAAGGCTCGAGTCGCAAAACTGGAGCAAGAGCTGGAGAATACCCGCGGTGAGCTGGATAGGATGAGGGCTAGGCCTGCTTTACCCACTCAACGGGAGGAGTATGTGCTTGGCGAGATGGAGATGTGAACAGACAGCTCGAGTGTAAGCATGACTGCCTTGATCTTATGAGTTCACAATCTATCCTTTTTGTTCACCCAACTTGTGTTGTTGTAGGTTTTGTTCCAGATTTCCAGGCGGAGCAGGCTCGTGTAGAAGAGCAGTTGAACAATGCGACTAACGAACCCACGACTGGCCGCCAGCACTTCGCTTGGATAAGCACCGAGCACGCATACTCGCGACTCTGCAGGATCGAGTGTGGCGGAGCACTATGCTTCTTGAGTTATGCAGGTCGGCCTTCAGTCGAATCAACCAGACGCTTTTTCCGACTGGGCCGCAACCTCAAGGAATCCACGCGTTGCTCGGGCTTTTCCGGACTACAGGTTCCATTCGAGACTTTATCACCCAGAAGCTTGTGGATGGAGCCAACGCAACAATGGCATATATCCGAAGTCAACGTCCAAATATGCAGCTACGTCCACCCGTGCCTGGATCGTCTTTGTCCCAGTCGCATCTTGACGATACAGTCAATCATGCGAGGGTGTTGGTTGAGTGCTATCATGCTCAACTTATGGGCCCTGTTCTTCCAGCAAAGGACGAACCGGAAGATTAGGTTTTTCTGTATAGGGGCAGCCCCCGAGTGTAAATTTTGCCACTTAGTACATATTTGTTCACTTGTATGTATGCAGCCCCCGAGTGTATCGAGTGGGGTTTATGAAAAACATTTGTATAGAACATGCATTCTACAGCCCCGAGTGCTCGAGTGAGGCTGTGAATTTTTACGATATTTGAAGCTTCAACTCATGTTATTGAGCAACTTTTTGGTTTATGTATGATTTTGTGCGACCCAGCCCCCGAGTATTCGAGTGCGCCTGGGTATTATGTTTGAAGGAGCGAGAGCTCACGTTTTGAAGTAGCGCAGCCCCCGAGTATCGGGTGAGGCTAAGGTTGTGCGAGTAGTAAACAGGGAGAAATATAAGGAATTTATTGACTATATTCCATTTATGAATGTTAGGCTGCAGGCCGCCTCATTAAAAACCTTCCAGTCCCCTTAGGTACCCTGGTAAGGAAAAGAGCGCGTCTGAAACCTGCAGCCATCCGACATATGTGCCTATTACATTATGCGACTGAGCAATCTAAGCATAGAAACGGCGCAGCTGCGCAACGTTCCAAGGATTATGCGAGAGTTCGCCTGTCTTCGCGTGCTTCAGTCTGTATGCTCCACCACCAATGACCTCGGTGATGATGAAGGGTCCTTCCCATGGAGAAGCAAGTTTATGCACCTTCTTTTGCTTCAGTCGAAGTACCAAGTCGCCACCTCGAAGGACCTGGTACGCAGTCGACGGCTGTGATAGTTGCGTAGATCTTGCTGGTAGACAGCTGTGCGTGCTAGCGCCGTGTTGCGTGCTTCTTCGAGCAAGTCGACTGCATCTTCGAGTGCTTCATCTGCATCGTCTTCATTGTATGCTTCGACCTTGGTGCGTTGAACCTTACGTCTGATGGCAGGATTGCCTCTGCGCCGTAGACCATGAAGAATGGAGTGAATTGCGTTGAGGCGTTGGGTGTTGTGCGTAGGCTCCATAGCACAGACGGGAGCTCTTCTACCCAAGCACCCGCGGCCCTTTTGAGTGGCACCAGGAGGCGTTTCTTGATTCCGCTTGTCACAAGTCCATTGGCCTTTTCGACTTGGCCATTAGATTGCGGGTGTGCCACAGATGCATAATTGAGCGTGATATCTTGCTCTTTGCAGAAGGATTGGAATTCCTCAGCCGTGAAGTTTGTACCGTTGTCAGTGATGATGCTACTTGGCACACCAAAGCGGTATATGATGGATTTTATGAAATTGACTGCTGTAGTGGCAGTCGAACTTGTGATAGGTACTGCTTCAATCCACTTGGTGAACTTGTCGACCGCCACCAGAAGGTGAGTATGCCCTCCATGGGAGGATTTTTTGAGTGGCCCAACCATATCGAGCCCCCACTGGGCGAAGGGCCAGGCCAATGGTATTGTCTTCAACGCCGATGCGGGTGCGTGCGGCTTTGTGGCGAATTTTTGGCAGCCGATGCACCTTTTGACTATGTCCTCCGCGTCTTTGAGTGCTGTGGGCCAGTAGAAGCCTGCGCGAAAGGCTTTGGCTACGAGTGATCGACTGCTGGCATGATGCCCGCAGGTACCTGCATGAATATCACGAAGGATGGCTTGGCCATCTTCAAATGCTATGCAACGTTGGAACATACCTGATATGCTGCGTTTGTATAGTTCACCGTTGATGACAGTGTATGCTTTAGATCGTCGAGTGACGCGTCTTGACTCTGTTATGTCTTCGGGTACCTCGCCGCGGAGTATGTATGCGAGGAAAGGTTGAGTCCAAGTTGGCTCGATGAGGAGTACCTCGACTGGCGGGTCCTCTGTGCTAGGTGCTTTGCTCTTGGCTGGTGCGGCTGATGTAGGAGATGCTCGCTTCTTTTTGATGGATCTGTGCTCGATGCGCTCGAAGAAGACACCAGGTGGAACTGGTGCTTAGTCGCGCCAATGTTGGCTAACTTATCTGCTTCTTCATTGCTTTCACGCCCTATGTGCCGCAACTCGCAGCCTTCGAAGCTGCCCTCCATGATGTTGTATAGGTCACGGTAAGCAATCATGTTATCTGCGATTGCATCGCAGGCCTTCATTGTTTGCTGTACCACAAGATTCGAGTCACCGTAATCATCAGTCGAGTGCACCCGAGGGCTTTGGCCATCCTCATGCCATGGATCAGGGCCTCGTACTCGGCTTCGTTATTTGATGGGAACTCGAATCCCATCTGTAGGATATAGCGAAGCTTGTCGCCTTTTGGTGATATGAGGATGACACCGCGCCTGCGCCTTCGTTTTTCTTCGAGCCGTCAAAGTACATAGTCCATGAGTTGGACACATCTGGCGCTCCTGGAGCTGAGCTTCGATCCACTCGGTGTGGAAGTCAGGTAAAACTTGTGCTTTGATGGCCTTCGGGTAATCATACTTGATGTCTCTTGGTGCTAGCTCGATGAGCCATTTTGCTACTCGCCCAGTTGCGTTGGGGTTTGTGAGGATGTCCCCGATCCCTGAGGTGCTGATTACAGTGATCGGGTGCTCGGAGAAGTAATGCGTCAGCTTCCTTGAGGACATGAACACGGCGTAGGCCAGCTTTTGATAGTGCGGGTACCGCTGCTTTGATGTAGAGAGCACTTCACTCAAGTAATAGACTGGACGTTGTATGCTTTGGGCGTGTCCCTCCTCCCTTCGTTCGACTACCAGTACGGTGCTTACCACCCTGTTAGTTGCAGAGACATATAGGTACAATGGCTCGCGTTCCCTTGGTGCGACGAGGATTGGAGGGCTTGTGAGGACTCGCTTGAGATCCGTAAAGGCTGCTTCGGCTTCTGGCGTCCACTCGAATTTATCTGCTTTCTTCATCAGTCGATAGAACGGGAGTGCTTTTTCGCCTAGCTTGCTGATGAATCGACTGAGCGCTGCCACTCGACCCGCTAACTTTTGCACGTCATGGAGCTTTGAAGGCCTTTGCATCGTCAAGATGGCCTGTATTTTCTCCGGGTCCGCCTCGATTCCTCGAGCTGAGACTAGATACCCGAGGAGTTGCCCGGCTGGCACGCCGAACGTGCACTTCTTCGGGTTGAGCTTGATGTGGAAGCGTTTGAGGTTTGCGAATGTCTCTCGCAAGTCATCGAGTAGTGTGTTTTCCTCTCTTGTGGTGATGACGATGTCATCTACATAGACCTGGACGTTTCGCCCAATTTGCTTCTTGAGGCAATCTTGCATCATGCGCTGGTAGGTTGCGCCTGCGTTCTTGAGCCCGAAAGGCATTGTGGTGTAGCAGTAGACCCCGAGTGGGGTTATGAACGCCGTTTTCTCTTCATCCTCTTCCTTCATCCTTATCTGGTGGTAACCCGAGTAAGCATCCAGGAAGGACAAGCGAGCGCACCCGGCGGTGGAGTCGACGATCTGGTCGATTCGAGGTAGTGGAAAGTGATCCTTTGGACACTTATTGAGTGCTGTAAAATCTACGCACATCCGAAGGATATCTGTGTGCTTCTTCTCTACGAGTACGGGGTTGGCCACCCATTGTGATTTCTTGATCTCTCTGATGAATCCTGCTGCGAGTAGCCTGTCGACTTCGGCTTCGACTGCAGTTCTTTTTGGGCCGGATATGCGGCGCATTGTTTGCTTGACTGGTTTAGCATCTGGAAATAACTGGAGAGAGTGCTCGGCATGTCGGCTGGACACCATGCAAATATATCCCAGTTCTCACGGAGGAATTCGACGAGCGCGCTTTCCTATGCGATAGGCAGACTCGACGAGACATTGACTGTCTTGGTCGGGTCAGTCGGGTGCACCTGATGCGATCTTGTGTCATTGGTGGCATTGAATGCTCTGTCGACTGCCACCTTTTTGTGTTCTGGCATAAGTGTTCGATCGTTGGAGACCGCTAGATCAGCGAGTGTTGCTTCCATGCCAAACATCTCAGAGATTTTGCTGAATTCTCGGTCACAAGAGTCAGACTTTTGGAAGTTCCCTTGACTGTGATTACTCCTTTTGGTCCAGGCATCTTCAGCTGGAGGTATGCGTAATGTGGCACCGCCATGAATCGAGCGAACGTCGGGCGTCCAAGTATAGCATGGTATTGTGACTTCCAGTCGACAACTTCGAACTCAATCGATTCTGTCCTGAAGTGGTTCTTGTCCCCAAACGTTACGTCGAGTTGTATGGTGCCTTCTGGGCTTATTGCTTTGCCTGGGACGATACCGTGAAAGGTATTTGAGGACCTTGGCAGGTTTTCGACTGACCTGTTCATTTTGCGGAGCGTATCTGCGAAGATGATGTTTATGCCGCTGCCACCGTCCATGAATACCTTGGACATGGCGTAGCCTCCAATTTGCGCGTCGAGTACCAGAGCAGAGTGCCCTGGACGAACAACCGACGGAGGGTGGTCCTCTCTGCTGAAGCTTATTGTGGTTTCAGAACCCTTCAAGAATTCAGTTACAGCGGGAGGCGACATGACCGCCATGTTTACTTGTCGAGTGCGAAGTTTTTGCTCCCTGTTGGAAGGTCGACCTTTCTGTATCATGTACATCTGCCCTTGGGGCGGAGGGTACTGTGGCTCGTCCACCCGAGGAATGTGCTGTATGACACCCGCGAGATTTCCGCCTGCAGCAGGCTGTGGTGGCGGGGGTGGTGTGTAACATCCCAAGTTTAGCTAACCCTGATTATGAGTTGATATGTGCATTCATGAGCATGGCATGCATCATGTAATTTTTTCCAAGAAAGATTTACAGTTGGAAATTGATAAAAGTTGTTTAACATCCCTGTAATTTTAAATTACCCAAAAGGTCTCAAAATCTTGAAATAAAAACATGTGGACCTTCTAATAAATGATGAGAAGGCCACTGCATATTTTCATATTTGTTTGGACAAATTTGAAATCTCAAACCTTTTCAAAACAGTGAATAAAGATTGAAATCAGGGAGTAGAAAATAAAACGTGGGTTAAACCAAATTTTGACCTTGGGCCAAATTCTTTTGTACCACCTCCTTTCTATCCACCGTGTATGCTAGTTAACCAAAACCCAGCCCAACTCCCTTAGTCACCGTCTTCACAAGCAGCTCCGTGTCGACGCCGCTGTCGTCACTTGCCGCAGCGATTCGCGCCGCCGCCGTGAGAGCCTGCAGAGGATAAGACCACCTGACCCATCCTCATTCCCATCACCTAGTAACAGACCAAAATAGCTTTTCCTTGATCGCTAAGATCTGAAGCCATGGCGACTGTCTAGGAGGGCCAGCGCCTGGGAGAGGAGCAGTAGGACTTGTCGCTGGGATAAGAGGACGAGCAGATCAAGGATGGCATCAGGGAAGACAAGGAGAGAAGAAGAAGAAGAGACCCAGCCATCCCAGATTCGTTTTTGTGCCTCGTTCAGTCCAGGTACAGCTCGTGAGTGAGGCCAGCAACGATTGCTTTTCTTGGTCAAATCAGCTACCAATATCTATTGTCTGATTTAAGATGGGAAGAGAGAACCTTCAGTTTTTCTATTTCAAAGCGACACTCGTTTTTAGACAACATATGTGCAGCATCTCTTCTCAGTTTTCAGCAACCCTTTACTAGTCTTGTTTTCTGGAGATGATCATCACGAAATTAGTTAACTAGACCAATTAAACAACTAACCCTGTAACTTTCAGCAATAGAGTGAGAGCTACAGTATAAAGTTTCATTTTGAAATGACAGAGAGCAAGGAAGCATCGGTTCTTGCAGTTTAGTAACCTGAAGTGTGTGCTAGTTAAATCCCTGTCCTGCTGTGCAATTACTTGCCAAACTGAACCTGTTCTTTTCGAAATTAAACACCAGGTGAAAGATGGTGTTGCTAAGATTACAATCTGTACTTCCTATGTTCAGTTTTTTGAGAGAAGAACTAGAATGCAGGAAGCCATCAGGTTAGCCTGGTATTTGAAACTAGATGTCCTGTTCATGTCTTCAGTGTACTGGCTACACACACTAAAGCTCTAAACTACGTGCTGCCTAACAAGGTTATTGAGAGCAGAATAGAGAGTTTAAAAACCAGCTTCGAATCTGCTGTTTACTGTTTCCAGAAAATGATTTTAACTTGTAAAATCAATATCTATAGATCCGTCTATCCCAAAAATGTGTTCAAAATACCCAAATGTTCAGAAAAATGTAATCTGTCTGTTTGTATCAAAATCATGCATGCCTAACTAACTTAAATTGAGATTCAATTAGAAGAACTAAATAACCAACTTATGGAATTATGCGGTTATTTCCAAATAATGTTGTTAATTATGTTTAGACCCCAATTAAATGGTTATTCATGTTTAGGGCTTTAAATTGAACTCCTTAATCTGTCATGCATACATTTGTGCGCATTGCATCAATGCCATGGTTGAATGTTATTTTCCTTTTCCGGTGTTTCGTTCTTCTCGGTAGAACGCGAATCCGAAGTCAAGATCGACAACTCCAAAGATGAATACTTGATCATCGATGATCAAGTCAAGAAGAAGATTCAAACGATTTATTATTGGTTATTTATCAAAGAAGCAAGGCAAGCATAACCTCTTAATCTGCTCATATATGTGTTTTCAAAGCATTTCGATTCTCGTATATTGCATATGATTCCAAGATGATTTTGAGTCGATAGATAGAGTTATCCTATATGTTGCATCGCCTAAATACCTGATCCAGTGCTCCTAGCAGCTCTAGGTTGGCTTGTGTGCATCGCCAAAGCCCTATATCTGCTACGCTTAGTCATGTACTTGTTTCGCTCTACTCCACCCGGTTGGTGAATCAGAGCTGCGAATGAACCTAATAATTTAGGATATCGTGGAAAGCATGTAAGGTTGTGATAATATGACTAAAAGGCAATGGATGAGAGGCCACATGGGTATGTGATGGGTTGTCTTGTTCTCGCCGCCCTAGGAACTGAGTTCTCGCCTTTGGAGCCAAGACTGAGCGTACTTCCACGCGCGGGCCTAACACCCTGCTCGACTAACTAACTTGGTTGGTTGTACCCATGGGACACGTAGTTTGGAATTTCCAGTTGCGTGTGGGTCAAAACGTTTGAGAAAAGATAGGGCCTGGCAGGGATCCAGTGATGGACGAACACGGATCTTGATTCCTGTGACAGAGTAATGGGGACCGTCACGAGGTGGCCATCTCGCGTAATGGCGGCTGTTCCCTGTTATGGATGACCCATGGGATATAATCAACTGAGGTAAAGGTCGTGGTCAACCACCCTCTGCCGGCACATCAAGGAATTGTGCTAATCATGTGGCATTAAGAGTCGGTTGGTACGTGTGGTAAATATTGTACACCCCTGCAGGGTTAAATCTTTTCGAAAAGCCGTGTCCGCGGTTATGGACGACTTGGTGACGGATTCTGTGATCATAGATAACTTGAACGTGATCATAAAACTTGTTGATAACGCGAATGAAAGGGTGCTTCCTCGAGAGTGTCGAGGGGGTGATCCTAGTTGATAGGTTCAGCTGATGTTTCGGTGGATACAAAAAAATGGTGGATCAAGCTAGTTGTGTCGCTCTCTTATCCCCTTTGAAAACCTACTGTTTATACGATATTCTTTCTCACGCTATTTGGAAATAAAGTTGGCTTTATGCAAAGCAACCGTCATACAATCTCTCTGAACAAGCAGATATATAATAGGTTAATTAAGTCTTGTTGAGTACTGAGTACTCATGTTTCCTTAAATTTGGTTCAGGTGAAGTTCCTCACTCCGATGGTGGATCGCGCGTTGACATCGACGAGTAGTTTGGGGTTCCCAGGTGGCAGCCTGGAACTTGTAGGTTATGTAGCCTACGTTGCTTATTTCTAGCCTCTTAGGCCTTTTGCTAGACTTGTTGAATAGCAACATATTTGCTTTCCGTTGTCTGATGTAATGTTGGGTCGTGTGACCTCTGCGTGTAATATTTGCTATCTTCACTCTGTTAAGAGTTTAAATAATACTGCTTTGTGTCGTAGAGTTACTGCTGTGTTATCGATATGTAACTGTAAGCTCTCAAGATTCGGGTTAGACTTATGTCCGATGAAGGTATGGAATTTGTCTAGCTTGGCTCTTTGGGGGTGCTACATGGTGCCATCAGAACAGGCATATTGTTTGGCTGAGGCACGGGTGCAGGTGCTTGTGTGGCTGCTGCCTTTCTGAGATTTACATAATCAGTCGCCATTTGGTCGAACTCACTACAGTTTCTCATCGAGTGATTGGAGCGCAGTTTTCCGTCGTCCCCCTTGTATAGGTGGAATCTGCAATCAGCATCCATCTTTTCTTCGAATGATCGCTCGGATTGTGCTCCAGATCTTGATTTGCGCCAGTCCTTCCTCTTGTAGCTATCACTGCGTTAGCCGCGGTCTCGACTGTCC
This sequence comes from Poa pratensis, assembly GCA_947311845.1. Taxonomy (NCBI): domain Eukaryota; kingdom Viridiplantae; phylum Streptophyta; class Magnoliopsida; order Poales; family Poaceae; genus Poa; species Poa pratensis. The sequence continues at coordinate 1,625,872 of CAMZMU010000088.1, forward strand.
CGGCGATCATCTCGACTATCCCGTCGATCATCTCGACTGTCCCGCCGATCTTCTGACCGCCGGTCGCTTCTGTCCTGGTCATTGCGGGGTGTGGAGAACCCAGCCGCCATGAATTCGGGTCTGTCATCGTCGTAGTGACGTTTTGAACGTTTGCGCCTTCGGTCATCTCTGTACGAGTCTCTGCGGCTTCGACTGCCGCTTTCATGATTGTCACGGGGTGAGGACCCGCGTGTGGTGCGTGCCATGTCTTCTCCGTCTGCCCACTCAGTCGCGGTCATCAAGAGGTTAGCCACAGAGGTTGGCTTTTTGCGACCGAGTGCTTCTTTGAGGTCCCGCCTGGCGAGTCCCATTATGAAAGCATCCATGGCCATATCTTTTGAAATTACTCCGACTGAGTTGCGTATCTCAGTCCATCGTCTGATGTATGACCCCAGTGTTTCGTCTGAACGTTGCACGCAGGCCCGCAGTTCCTCGAACGTTTTTGGGCGCTCACATAGAGGCTCGAAGTTTTTGATGAAGTCATCGCGGAAGTGATCCCACGAGTCGTACTTTGATGGAGGTAGGGCCTTGAGCCAGTCGCGGGCTGTGCCTTCGAGCATGAGTCGTATGTATTGCATGGCCGTGGTGTTTGTACCTCGCTGGCACGCGACAGCCAGCCTGTAGTCTTCCAGCCACCCAGAAGGTTCCTGTCGACCCGTGTACTTGGGCTGTTGATGCATGTAAAATGCATACATGAACTTTGCACTTTAATTGCTTATATTCCAATCATATTTGCATCATATAAGGGTTATATCAACGTTTTATAATGATTTTTGGGAATATTCATTTATTTCCTATTTTTATGGAATTAACCCTGCACAGGCAGAACACCCCGTTTTCTTATTTTAATGTTTCAGGGACCCAAACGTCAACGAAATCACCTGGAAATTTACGGACGTCAATATTTGGAAGGAAGAAGACCTGTGGGCGAAGGAAGCGAGCAAACAGAGGCTCGAGGGCCAAACGAGGGGGGCCCACGCGGCCTGGTACTGTAGCCGCGTGGGACCCACCCATTTGGGCCTCGTGACTCCGTTGCCTTCGATCTTTTCTCCACCGACATCGTCTTTACCTAAAAACGCCTATAAAAAAGGTCCCCCGACGTTCTCTGGAAGGAGCGCCGCACAAACACAGAAACACCGAAACGGAGATCAGGAGCTGCAGATTGGAGGGGGAAAACTCCGGCGGGGCGCTGCCGGCGTGGTCTCCATCTTCTCCATCGACTTCTCCGCCGTCTCCATGATGAAGAGGGAGTAGTCCACCTCTGGACTATGAGTTTGTGGAAGTAACTTATGTATCTCTCCTCTCTTGAGCTTCACTAATTAGCATCGTATGAGCTGCTGAACATGATTACGGTCACCGTTGTAATACCTTTGTGGTGGATCTTTATGAGTTAAAATATGTTTGAGATTGCAATGTTTGTTTCAGTTATGAGTATAGATGCATATTATGTCCCCGTTCTTGTCTACTTGTTTTGATCAAGCATGTTTATGAGAGCGTGTGTGGGGGAACGTGTGCATTAGTTGGAGTAACGGGGGGGTGGCTAGTGCAGTGAACGTGAGAGAAAGTTCTGCGATCCACTTTGGTATCTTTACCTTACTTTGTTACCTCACTAGGGATAAACTAAAATACCATGCTACCGGGGATGTGGGCGTGACCATTGCCACTACTCCATGACTAGATCTAGCATGTTCTTATTTTCACTTCATGTCATGATACTTAATGCTATACTCTGAGTTATCTTAATTACTGAGGTGTTATGATTTAGTTCGCATCTTCGTGGAGTATAAGAGAGGTTAATAACCAAAAGATCTCTATGTTAGGACGTGATGCCCATATATTTAAGTAACTTGTTATCAAACCCTGTGTTGCAATCTCATATGTTAACTTTGTGTGTTCCATTGTCTACCACTTTATAAAGAGAGAGTGCATTTGTGAAACCATGAACCCCAGTCCATTTTTAATCATAAGAAACACCTTTCCAACACCATATACCACTTTTCTATTTTCAGCCATTATTAAATCCGAAAATACAAAAATACTTTTCATCTTGCATACATCATTCAAAAACCCAAAAATATCATTTACCATTGCATCCACCATCATTGCATATTTATTTCTTGTTTGCATTGCATAACTATCCTGATATCATTCTTACACCTTGTGCTTGACAACCACAGGTGAGGTTGAGGACCAAAACATCTAACCTTGTTTGTAGGTAACCAAAAGAAGGATAAGAAGATAAATCTACCACTTCAGATTCCCCGAGAGTTCGATATTAAACCCTCGAGTCACCCCTCGTGGGGAAAACTGTCTTCCACTTACTATACACTCTGCACTTGGAGTCTCAACCTAATCCCGTTTACTTTTGCAGGTATCAAGGCCTTGCTCTTCGGGACCATCAGCTGTTCAGATGTGAGTTTGAACCCTTTGGGCATCCGTGTCTCGCGGACGCGTCGAGTGAAGCACAGAGCTCCATGTGGCTCAGGCTCTCGATCAGAGTATGAGTCGCTACTGTAAGATCTGCGTGATCTGCTCCTGGATCTGCGCCTGCGCGAGCCGCTTCTTTCCCTCGAGTGGTGGCGGTGACCACTGTGATTATGCTCTTCCCGACGTGCGTCGACTAGGGCACGGTCTCGACTCCCACCTGGAGTTCTTGGAGTTTGGCGTATGGCCTTCGCCGCTAAGGCGGGTGATTTGATCTGCTGGCGATGCAGTTTTGCATTGGGGTCATCAGCTGGAGGCTTGATTGCTTCTAGGTATGCTGCAGCGGTGAAGAGGGCACCCGCAGCTATTTTGGGTACTGGCACTCCCTCTTCGTCGTATGTCATGAAAGAGTTGCCTAAGTTGCGGGTGAGTGCCGCCCTTTCGTCTGGCGAGAGGTGTGACAACCTTGATCTGGGTCTTGTGTCTGCTCGCCCGGTGGAGCTCAGGGAGAGCTGTCTTCTTCGCGCACTCGACAAGCTAGCTTGCTTTTTGCGTTCTTCGAGTGTTGCTCTGACCTGCCGCAGTCGAAGTGATTCCTGCCAGTTGAAGTACTGGAAGGTCAACATCTCCTCTTGTGTTGCGTCTGCTGGCATCATTGTGCACTCCTTGATGACTTTATCTGCTTTTGCTGCCATCTCAGCGGTGATTGTGAGAGTTGTGACTCCGTCCGGCATAGTAACTGTGCACGGGAATTCTGTAGGCCTGCGGCTGGCCGCAGCATCTGATGATTCTGCGGCGATGGCGACGTAGACTTGCTGGGGTATCACCCGGGGATATGTATGCGTGTCTTCGAGTCCTGTCATGGACTCGACATCGTCATCAAGGCTCATGTCGGAGTCGATATGCCCGTCGAGTGGTCCGTCTGGACCGATCTTGCTATCGATGTCTTCATCGCCTATGCTCATCTCGGCGTCGACGAAGTTGTTATGAATCTCAAAGTCGAGGTTGTTGTTGTTGGTGCAGATCTCGGAGTCGACGTGGTTGTCGATATGAGTCTCGAGTTCGTCGAAGTCGCTGAAAGAGATCCCGCAGTCGAAACTATCCTCGAGTGAGAGATCGAGCTCGGGATCGTTTGTGCGGTATGCTGATTCGGCCTCCTCACCCTGGAGTTCTTCGATGAGCTCGTGCATCTCTCGTGTGGACATGGTTGTTGCAGACGAGCAAGTTTGGAGGATAGACGATGGTATGGACGCAGTTGAGGGATCCGCAGTCGAAGGAGCCGCAACCGATGGAGCCTCGGGTGCGGAAGTCGCGAGTTGGCGTGGATCCGTCAAGTCCTGCACACCATGCTTGTTGACGAAAAAATTGAACGAACCAACGGTTAAACCCAAACCTGACTCGAGATCGGAGAAGGCCTCCTGGAATCCTGGCGAGTGCGGATCGAAATCCATCAGAGGATCCGATGCGCTTTTTGCGGGTGAAGCTGGCGTGTTGCCGTTTGTCGAGTGAGCCGGCGAGTTGCCGTGTGCCGCCTGAGTCAGCGAGTTCTGATCTGTTGATGCAGCCGGCGAGTTGCCGTTTGTAGATCCGATCGGCGAGTCGCCGTTTTCCGATGGAACCGAAGAAACCGTGAGTCCAGCACTATTCTTTCCCACAGACGGCGCCAATTGACGAGGGGTACACTCATCAAATCCCATGGTTAAGGACCTAGGGTTGAGATTATGGGGAGAGAACGTGGTAGTACTGGTAGTTTCGTCGGCTGACAAGCAGAGGCAAAGATTTACCCAGGTTCAGGCCCCTCGGGTGGAGGTAAAGACCCTACTTCCTGCTTGTCTGGTATTGATTGTGTGGATTATGCGATTACAGGGGAACTCTGGCGAGGTATCGAGCTTTTTGGTGGTTCGAGTATGGCTTGTCCCTAGATCGGCACCCCTCCCAGCCTTTAAATAGGCTGGGTCTCGGGAGTTCGTAACCGACCTAGTTTACACGTAAGGAAAGTCTAAACCGACTATGCCTATGTCTAATCTTGGAAGGTACTCCATCTTCTTGGGCCTCTTGTCTTTGGGCTTCGAGTAGGCTCTTCGCTATTGGGACTTAGTCGTCACGTGCACCAGGTACCCTCACGGTAGGGTACCCGAGATGTATACCCTTGTCATATATACTTTAGCACGGTTAGCAATGCCGGATTCTGTAGAATATTGTGGATTGGAACTGCTCTCTTGCTTTTTAAACTGATGAGCGCTTGTGTGCACTATTTTATGGGCCTGATTCCGGATCCATTTGTTAGAATTACTATTTTCTGTCAGATCGGATCTATTTGTTAGATCTATTTTTAGAGATGCATGTCTCATTTATTATAGTAATATTGTCACATGCATGCCGGTGATGAATATACAACCCGTACTACTATGTTAATAGGGTTTAAAGTTTAGGGTCAAGGATTTGTTTCTAATTACATTATATTTAGGACCTAGACTCTATGCCTTAAACTCTATTTAAAGTCTAGTAGGGTTATATATGAGGCTGATACACTTTAGTAAGTTTAGTTCATAACTTTAAGCGTTGTATTTCTAACTCTATCTAGCTTCTTATGATACGGATCTTATTTTGGTGCCACTGTACAGGAAGATGTGGTTATGTCTTTGCTTCCAGCTTTGAAAAGAGCTAAGAAAGCTGAAGCAAAGAAGTAACCAAAGAGCACATGCATCCGTGGGTTCTTCCTCTGGGGTGAAGTCGTGATCTTGTGTGGAGCTAGTGTTGATATAGCACGACATGATCACGTACCCCAAAGGTTGAATTGTGGAATGTGATTATCTTCCACAGAGGTGAATAGGACCTTGTATGTAACAGTTGCATCGTTGTCATGCTCCTTAAACTTGACGATGCTATGAAGTGCACATAAATTATTTTTTCTACCATTTAGCTTGTCGGTGTTTATACTCTCACACTGCAATATCAACAGGTCAACGATGACAACAATGCATTCACCGTTGCATAGCATTCACCGTCAAGAGCTTCTCGCAAGAGAAGGATATATATCCGTCGCTTTTGTGATGTTTTGGTGCACTACATAAGACACTTTTTAGTTAAGAGTGTCTTGTACAGTGCCACCAAAATATCACAGTGGTGGCGAGAAGAGTTAACTGATGGTGCTGAACAAGTTAAGGATCAAAAATGGCAACTGCAAGGTCTTAATTTGGCAAAACAGAGCGTGGTTGCAATCTGAAGCAAAGACGTAAAGCAAATCCAGCATTGTTAGTCTAACTATATGACTTATTGCGCTAACAATATAATTGACTCCTTTATTTATACTTAAACATGGGAGTCACAATGACACAAGCTGGTTTCACAAAGTAAAGAGTAAGCTGAAGTCTCTAAACAGATTTAGAAGTTACAAGTGTCATCTGCCAGTGTCTTGGGAATACAGTGGCAGCTATATATCATTCGGAACCCAGCGCGGAGGCAACGACGTAACCAAGAGTGTTTTGTTCTGATGAATATATCCTAATGTACTGATATATATGTATCCCAATGTATATATATGTACAGATGGTTTCTAGAATGTCCAATGAATTATTTGATTGCGACGTGGCACTGTTTATATATATAAAATGTTCAATGAATTATGTGATTCTGATGTGCTATACTATGATTTGGATGAAATAATGCAATTATGGTAATGACTGCACACAATTATGTTTTGTTAAACGTGGGATTGGATGACATACGCAGACGATTCAGTTAGTAGAATCTTGTGCGATACTGAATAAAGCCGCACATCTAAACAAATAAAGTCGTTTGCGATGCTGCTTAACGCACACGATTAAGTAAGAACAAAACGTCTGCGATGTTGTCCCGTTCGCACACGGTTAGTTGATCCGTGTGCGATATGTCACCCCTATCGCCCACCCATGGATAGCGACGGGCGCTATACTCGTGCGCGATCTGTACTAGTGATTGCACAAAAGGAAAAAACATCGAACATGATAAACTTAACAAGTTACTCCTTCCGTTCCGGTATTCTGGGCTCCTAGGAAAAATCTATTTGTTCCATTTTACTGCTAGATTAAGGTCCGCTTGGTAATTAATACTCTTAATTAATCGCCTCCATTTATTTCTCAGCACACCCACACCCTCTAATCTCGCACTGTGCAAAACAGAAAAATTCTTATTGGAGGAAAGGAGTATTGTTGTGGGCCTCAACGTCCATTTGCATGCCCTCTTTAATTAATAGGCTAATTAACCAAACTGATGCTAACTTTATGCTGATTGGAGGAATCTAAGCAGACGAGGGAGTCATCGGGTTTTTATAACTTTTGCCACTATGAGACGTTGATCTCAGTTTTGCCATTTGACCGACTGAAATCTCAATCTCGCCACTGCTCCGTTAGTCCGCTGCTCAGTTTTGCCACTCCGTTACTCCACGTACCGTTAGTTCTTTTCTCATTTTTGCCACTCCACCGTCAGTTTGTCCCCACTTTTGCCATTCTTACTTCCCCCTCCCTTTCTCTTTAGTATTATTTATCGCATTGACAGGCCGCAGCTTGAGGTTGTACAAGGAAAAAAGCGAAGAGGTCAGCGGCTAATGACGGGATGCACTCGTAGATGGGCGCTGGTGGGCACACGGTGGAGTCCCGTACGAGCGCGGATGCGGCTGGTGACACCTGCCGTTGTGGCTTCCGATGGTGCCCCGCCGATGAAAACAACCAGAGAAGACTAGGGAGGTGCTGCTTGCGGGGAAAGAGGCCTATTGGAAAGCGGCAAAGGATTTGGGAGAAGATCATGATGCCGACCTCCAAGAGGAAATGCCACCGAGACCATAATAATATGCAGGCGACCGGAGACACCATGACATTTTGAACAACTGCTCTAAATTTGCCGAAGTGATGACATGTAGATCCACCAATCAATGCGATAAAAAATAAACAGAAATTGAGGGAGAACTAGGAGTGGCAAAAGTGAGGACAAAACTAATGGTGGGGTGGCAAAAGTGAGGGAAAAACTAACAGTGGAGTAACAGAGTGGCAAAACTATGGAGTGGACCAACAAGGCAGTGGCAAGATTGAGATTTCAGTCGGTCAAATGGCAAAACTGAGGTTAGCGCCGGTCATAGTGGCAGAAATGATAAAAACCCAAAGTCATTAACCTTGGTCATGTTGCGACTCCTAGTGAGCCCTAAAAACTTAGGAACGAAGGGAGTACATTTTTCAAGAACATGAACTCTTGCATGTATTGTCATTAAGACTACTCATAGTGGGGAGTAACATTGAGTGGTAACATACTTATGTTACTACCATATGTTACTACCTCCATAGTGGGTAGTAACTTATTTGTGGTATTATGCATGATAGCATTTATTACGTTGTACACTCATTTTGCATTGGGGTGTGTGATGTTACGGTAACTACCTATGTTACTCTATTTATCTCTCTCCATATTAATTAGATGCCACATCATCTTTTTTGCTTTGGTGGCATGCATGTTACTAACTATGTTACTCCCACTATGGGTAGTCTAAGGTAGGGAAGAGTAGATTACAGATTACAACACAGCTCACACTGCCCGCTTCAACCGCCTAAAAGAAACCTAAAACCTACTCCTAGCATCTCTCTGCAGGCTACCTAGCTAAACGCCAGAGTGGCACTTCCTCTCTGATTCAGCTTATGATGACATCGTCCAAGGCAAAATTTCCCTCAAAGTTGCGACTATTCCTCTCGAGCCAGAGAGTCTGCAACACGCAATGCCAATGGTTGCCATTTCCTTTCGCCTCGTTTTTGGTTGACAGAGGGAGAGATGACTCCACCATTCCTTCAGAGTGTTGTCCTGTTGCAGCATGAACTGAACAAATCCCGCATCCGGGAAGATCTGAAACCAAATCGATCTAGAGCTGGTATGTAGACATTCACAAAAATGACAATTCGCCAGTCATAATCAAGACAACCATATGTTCATTGGCTCTTTGTTCTTTCCCGAGTTCCTTGGTGTTATCTTCTTCCAGAGGACCTCAATCATCAATCCATTGTCTCTTTGTTCTTCTTTTTCTTTCTTCGGTGCTCCTTAGTCCTCGTGAGGCCACCACAATTCCCAATCGTCAATGTCGTAGTTTTTCATCTTCACATTATGAGAGACTTCATCCATGTCGCTAATCTCTCACTACAACCCTCCCCTTCCCATGTTGAGGTGTATTCTGTACCGATGTCGCATGCCATTCTTCTCCTCGACGATACCGCACCTCCCAGTTCATTTGTGTATCTACTATGTACCCGACATTAAGAAAAAAACTATGTGTGAATCGTATAAATTTGGGTTGGGCTACAGCCTGCACAAGTGTGGCTGCAACGACTTAGTTGGGGTAGTCCATATGAGTTAGCTCGAAGGAGAACGGTAACCAATACCCTATCAAGAGTCAATTTTCACAACTCTGTAATCTCAAATTCTTGAAATCCGCCAAGAACTTCCACGGAAAAGCGACCAAAGAGACCTAGTCGTGGACACATTCTCCTTTCGTTCTGGACTTGATAGACATGTGAGATGTAAACCCGTAACTGAGATACTCGAAGTGGGGAGGATTTAGTTGTGTGTGATTCCCTTTCATGCATATGAGAAATCAGGGAATTTTGAAGCTTTTGGACTAAGTCTTAGAGTGATCAATGATTGCTCAAACGACTAGTTAACAATTTTGATCTTTGCCGAGGTGTTTGAAAATTTGATATGACGTTCGCTAATTTTTTTATGTTCTGAGCACATTTGAAATATTGAACAAATCATATATCAAAAGTGTATACAACCCAATTTGTTTTCTCAAACCATGCAATTTTTTATTTATGTTGTAGTCGTTTTGATTAATATGCCTTGGCTGGCCACAGTGGGAGTAACTTAGCTAGTAACATGAGATATGCCCCAAGAAAAATTTATTTATGTGACACGTAGTTAATAAGGAGAGACGTGTTTGTAATAGCATAGCTGGTTATCATAACATCACACACTCCAAAACAAAATGGGTTTACAACCTAATAAATAAAATTTTACATGACACTACCCATAAGTTACTCCCCAATATAGAGATTGTAAAATAGATATTACTAATCTAAGTTACTCCCTATTGTGGCCAGCCTTACCTTCCAGACTATTTACATTTGCCACAATCATTACACCAAACGATTTGTCTCACGAGCAGTCTACAATGTTTACTCTCAGCTGTCCTTTACTCCTTTACCTATGCAGGGACAAAGCTGGCATAGGACCGGGGTTAGCTGAATCTGAAATTCCTTCACTAATTTTCTATTTTATTAGAATTAATATATGTAGAATGACCCCACTGACATGGAGGAAAAATAGAGATGACCCCACTGGCTTTTTTTCCAGCTTCGTCCATGTACCTATGTGCACTACACTCCCTTCGTGCGACGTTCTCTATGTTCTCTATTGACATGCAATGCGTCCGTGTCGTCAAGCAACTTGCCTAACCACAACGAACTTTTTGGACGGTCGTTTCCAATTTTTATTTTCTAGACTAGAGAAACTTATACTCTACTTTATTATTTGACCATGGCTATCAAATGACATATCCTAGCATAGCATGTTCATATCGTACGCTAGTACTCACTCCGTTCCAAATTAAATGACTTCCATTTGTTCAAATATGAATGTATCTATACATGTAACATGTCTAGATACATCAACATGTGGACATATGGAAGTCAATTAATTTATAACGGAGGGAGTAATATCGTACGCTATTCAGTATAGAAAAATTTCAAAACCAATGACTGTCACATTTCTCCAGTTCGAACTAACACCATACATGCCGCTTGCATCAAAATAAAGCGTTTTCCTTCTTTCTTCCGTCAACACCTCACACGCCCATTTATCAACTAGGCATGCATGAACTAAATCCTCCCCTAAATCCTCCCAGCCATCCAAGCCGGTTCGTTGTGTTTCCTTTGTACTCCCTCCGTCCCAAAATAAGTGTCTCAGATTTGCTCAAAAGTGGATGTATCTAGACATGAAACAAGTTTAGATACATCCACTTTTTGACAAATCTGAGACACTTATTTTGGGACGGAGGAAGTATAAAACTTGCATGCCCTAACATTCCGCTACGGTCTCTCTTTTCTCTTTCGTTTCCTCCACCAGCCATTGGCTTCGGCCAAGGCTGATGAACCATTTCCATTCGTAATTAACTATGGTCACCCTCTCGTTCCCACCCCTTATCGTCATTGTGCTCCTCTTCTCCTCGGCTTTGGTGCTCACCGCCGATGAGGCGGCAACCGTCGCCCGTCGTCAGTTGCTGGCGTTCGAGCAGCATGGCGACCACGTCCACATCGACATAAACATCGAGATCAAGATCAACAACCCTCGCCTGCTCGCGGCGCACACGGCCCTGCAAGCGCTCAAGCATGCGCTCTACTCGGACCCTAGCAACTTTACTGGGAACTGGGACGGCCCCGACGTATGCGCCTACAACGGCGTCTTCTGCGTCCCGGCGCCGGATGACCCGTCGGCCAGCGTCGTGGCGTCGGTGGACATGAACGGCGCGGACGTGGCCGGGCATCTTCCTAAGGAGATCGGGCCAGGGTTCAACATTTCGTTTTCGATTTTTTTCTCGCAGCTGACCGAGATTCGCAAATTTCGAGAAAACAACGAAATTTCGAAGAAATTTTTCAAAAATATCGTCCAGATTTAAAGTCTGACGTTTAAAATTATTTAGCAAAAATATGTGTAAATGTGGAGATTCGAACTGAGACCTGGCAAAATACTTCCCGTACACATTACCAATTCGCTTATGCTAATTGTATGACATTGAATACATTTTCTTGTACTAGAAGCGTTACGCTTGGGATATTTTCAAATATTACCGAAATTTTTGGGCGTTATTATGTTTTCTCGCCCCACACCGAGAACCGTTAATTTCGCGAAATTCGTCCGAAATTTCGACGAAATATTTTTCACTGGATCGGGCTCATGACCGACCTCGCCGTCCTCCACCTAAACTCCAACCGCTTCTGCGGGATAATCCCGGAGGAGATCAAGAACATGTCGCAGCTCTACGAGTTCGATGCTAGCAACAATCGCTTCGTCGGCCCGTTCCCAGACGTTGTCTTGCGCGTCCCGAAGCTCAGCTATCTCGACATCCGGTTCAATGACTTCATGGCCCCATCCCGCCGGAGCTATTCCTGAGACCCTACGACGCCATCTTTCTCAACAACAACCGGTTCACCTCCGGCATCCCGAACACCATTGGCAAGTCCAAAGCGTCCGTGATCGTGCTCGCTAACAACGATCTCGGCGGATGCATCCCCCGGACCATCGGCGAGGCTGCCGCCACGCTCGACCAGCTCATCTTTATCAACAACAGCCTCACCGGCTGCCTGCCGGTGGAGGCAGGGCTTCTCACTACCACGACGGTGTTCGATGTCAGCCGCAACGAGCTCACCGGGTCGACCCCCCAGACGTTATCGGAACTGTCCAAGGTGGAGCAGTTGGAGCTGTCGCATAACAAGTTCACCGGGAAGGTGTCCAAAGAAGTGTGTGAGCTGCCGGCGCTGGCGAACCTATCAGTCTCGTACAACTTCTTAGTGCAGGAAGACGGCGGGTGCAGCGCGGGCATGGACAAGGTGTTCGAGGATGAAGCAAACTGCATGGGACAGGCAAGGCCCGGGCAGAGGAGTGCAGCTGAGTGCGCGCCCGTTGTGAGCAATCCGGTGGACTGTACTAAGATGGAACATTGCGGATGGCCGGGGCACAATCTGGCTCCTCCAATACCAGTCAAAAGTACACCACCACCTGTTTCTTCGTCACCGCTGCCGAAAGCATCCCCACCACCACCTCCAGTCTTGTCTCCGCTGCCACCGACAACGTCCCCACCGCCACCAGTAGCGTCCGCGCCACCGCCAACGGCCTCTCCGCCACCGCCAATAGCATCTCCCCCACCACCGGCACCCGCAGCATCGCCGCCACTGCCGGTCTTCTCTCCCCCACCACTGATACCGATAGCATCTCCTCCTCCACCGATATCCTCTCACCCACCACCGGCACCGGTAGCATCTCCGCCTCCGCCACCGCCATATCAGCAGCCAGTTATCCTGCCGCCAGTAAGGGGTATAAAATACCAGTCGCCACCACCGCCGCAATTTGCAGGCTACTGATCTGTTGAGAGCATGTATGATGTGTATAGAAGTTAACTGTTGTTATTCCAATATTAGCACAGGTGAAAGTGAATGTAATACAAGCAACCTTTACCACACAGAGGGGCGCCCATTTAAATTGCTATAGTTTTAACATAGGTCGACTCTACTACTCAATGGTTTCGGATTTTCTCATGCCTAAATCCCTAAACCATCTCATGTATCCGCATTGTGATTCCCACAAGGATGTGCAGATTAAGAGAATAGATAGCACGAAGACTTCCTCTGCTGATGTGTGCTTTTTTTTTTGAACAAAGATGCACCGGAGGTGCCAGTTTTATTCCATCTCTGCTTCACAGAGCTGCAGTAATTACAATGTTGTGGGAAAAGTAATTTTGCAATACAGAAATCACGGGACAATGGTTTTTTTTTTTCGAGAATAGACAATGGTTTGAGCTATGAGCTGAGTTGATACAGCCGAGATAGGCTAGCTGAAAGAATTCTTTAGCACCTGTTGCGCATAATCAAGAGCTACTCCATGGAGGTCCCTGCTGATATGTATGGAATACCTGGAAAGGGTCCTGGAAAGGGGACCTGATGGTAACCTGAAGGAAGTTGACAATTGTTTGCGGGTGTCCCATACCCGTACTCCCATAGGACAGGAGGGTGATCCAGCTTCCTGGTTGCTAATGCTTTTGCAAGCGTTTGGTTGTCATTTAGTAAGGTAGCCAGGTAGGCTCTACAACTCTGAAAGTTGTCCCGCCACAAGAGTGCTTTGGCCTCCGCCTGAAAGACAAAATGTGTATGTGCAGCAGCTGCCTGAACCATAAGAGTTTTGTTGCCCATCCTCATGAACGCGAAGGAAAACTCCCAGGCCTGAAGGTGAAGCAAGATCAGTTCCTGTACCGCACTTTTCTTCCAAGCTGCATCTACAAAAATTGTCGCGCCTTTGATCTGTAGGTCAGATGTAATTGTTCCTCCCTGATTCGGAAGCATCGTTGCTGTCAAATCTTGCTGACTTCGCTTAGCCTGCATTCATTCATCAACAACATCATACAGTTCCAACTTGCTCCGTAGAGCTTTCTGCAGGATAGGAATCTGTTACCGTTCTCCATTTCTCCTTTGGAAAAGAGCATCGTTAATTTGTCGACTTCCAAATACATAACAAAAAGGTTAGCACGTTTTGAATAGTGTCATAAGGATGGTTGATGTTGAGTACTGAAAGCATGTTACTACACAGATGTCTTCATGTTTTCGTTCGTGTCGGTCGTAAAAAATTTCCCTCCAGAAAAAATATCTTTTTGATGGGCCCAGAGCGCAGTGGAACCACCACCGCACATCACCAAATCGCGGCTCGTGATACCGACGGTACAGGCTTTGGCATTTTGCTTCAACTAGTAATTCATTTTCTATTATTAATAAGAGTGGTACGTTCTTTCCCTTTTATGCGAACAGTCTCCCACGACGGCAAAGCGGCGAGTTGGGCTGGCGTTCTCATTCGCATCCTCCCTCCTCGGCGCGCGCGTAATCTGAGGTGAGTTCTTCATGCGATTCCGGGCACGTCCGCCATTTCTGTCCTTCGCAAGTAGAGATCCGTTCACATATGGGTTTGGGTTTGTTTTCTGTGGTGATCGGCAAGATTTCAGTTCTTTCAATTCCCGGAAGGAATTCCTTCCTGGAAATGGTTGGATTGGCCGATGGGGGAGGTTTCAGAGTGGTAGGCAAATCGATTAGACCCAGGAGTTTGGTGGATTCCAGAGAAATTTCCTGCAATTATCTAGAATATACAGTGTTCGAACGATTCGTTTGTTCGGTTTTGAAAAGGATAGTTCTTCTTTTTGGGTCGTCTCGTGTAGGCTACAAGACTGCATAGCTCACTCCTCGATTCCTAGCCGAAGAGTGGGGCGTCCTCAATTTTAACTGTGGGGAAAGTTTGATTGAACAAGGTGGCAGGACATTTCTGCATTAAGACACGTGTTCGCAAATCTCAGTGTCGCAATGAATGTCCAAAAAATTATAAGGTGGTCAGCTATGTGAAATGGGGCCAGTTTCTTAGATTAAAAAAGAAGTTGAGAAACGAAGTCTTAATTCATAGATGCTGTCAATTTAGGCAGGAATGAATCCACTTACATGGAGCTTCCACTTAGGAGTAATGATATAACTTGTCGTTTTTCTAGTGTAATATAATTTGTCGTGTTTGGTGTTGTATCAGGTCAGTTGGACTATTTTAGACATAATTTGTATTTATTTCTGGTTTTCACTAAAAGGATAATTGGTGGGCTGTAGTGCAATTTTTTGTTATGATTGCCAAAATAGTGAAGAAGAGAATCATAAATCATTTCCTCTTACACCCTGTTAAATCTGAGATGCTACAATGTTGGAATCCCACGTTTCTGTAGGCTGGCATATCTTGCCAAACACTTTGTTACTCTCTGCTTTGAGAGTCAAGTAAACAATACCGTGGCATGAAAATGCACCTGAGTACGTTGTGAGGTTGTGGTTTGCTAGACAGTTGATAGGCCAACTAATGGTTACAACTTACAACCGAATACATGCTTATGCATAGCATGGTTGCTGAACATATGAATGCTGCACATTTTGATACTGCCATCACTCGTCAGTTATAGACTGATAGTGGCTTTTCAGTCGCTAAATTTGTTTATGTTTTGCACTAGCTAAACATATCACCTTCAAGAGGATAAGATGTTGTGGCGCACAATACGCAGTATGGAGGTGATGGTACATTCTTCTAACTTCCTTCTTCCAAAACTGCATCAGGCCGCCAAAACTCCAGCAAACAACTATAATCTAGTTGTTCTTAACCAGCATCTTCCACGATTCATGCCTCGTCTCTGGCTCAAGGTAACTAGCCTTGTTTAATAAGATCCTTTATATAGCGTGTTTACAACATGTATCTTTGAAAGTTTACCTTCGAATTCTGTTTAGAGCAGCAAAGTTGAGAATATGTGCCGATGGAGGAGCCAATCGTATTTTTTATGAGATGTCTGAGATGACCAGTGATCAAGACAATGAAAGCCCCAAAAACAGGTTAACTAGTTTCTTGTTCCATTTGTAGTATAGGGCTTAACTAATCTGAAACATTTTCAAGGTATTACGGTCAAGGTTTGAAATATTTAGTCAGATCTTCTTGACAAGTTAGAGTGACTACAACAACTACCGTGGCTGCATTTCTATAATTTTGTGTTTGTACCTCTCACTTAAAGCGATAGGTACATCTGTACATGGTAATTCTCCATAGCATCATCCACATGAATTCTAGTATGCTATGGAACTTTGTCTTTGGAACAAAATTGGTACATGCTTATGGTGTGATTTTTGTTATCCGAAGTTCTGACTAACATAATATAATATATTGTTGGTTCATTGGCTAACTGGACAAAGCTGATGGTTTACTACTCAATAATCAATAGGATGGGCTTCTTGATTTATTACATAGTGAACTTAAGCAAAAATAATGAAGTAAAATCACAGTTGTTCCATTAGTACTGCTTACTCAAATAAATTCCACAGAAATCTCTGAAGTGTTTCATGCACTCCATAGTTTTTAAGGCGACGCTTAGGCGATAGAGCACCCCCAGCTCCTTGGAATTATTTCCGCTTTAGGTGCCTAGGCACCAATTAGGCGTTGGAGCGGGGGTAAAACGCCTTATCGCCATAAAAACCATGATGTAGTCTGTATGTATAATACATATAGGTCCTACTGACTAGTCATTAGCCAGTACACTTGCACGGGAAAATATTTTCTTTTGGAAAACGGATATACAGTAACTGTTTTTCAGCAATATCTATTTTATGTGAAAATTTGGACGACATAGAATTCCAATGCAACCTTAGAAAAAGTTTACTACCCTTAATCTATGCAGCACCGATACGGATACGCGTATCGGTATCGGGCTGATACGGATACGAAGATACGACATTTTGAAAAAGCGTCGATACGAGGATACGTTTTCATAGTCTTTAAAATAAATAAATACTACCTCCGTTCCAATGAATAAGGCCTATATTATTTTAGAAAAGTCAAACTATGTGAAGTTTGACCAAGTTTTTTGAAGAAATTATGAACATGTACAATATAAAATAAACATGGTTAGATGCATCATGAAATATATTTTCACGTGATATCAATATAATGTTATAGTTGTTGATAATTGTTTCAAAAAGTTTGGTCAAATTTTACTTAGCTTGACTTTTTCAGAAAAATATAAGCCTTATTCATTGGAACGGAGGGAGTACATGTAGTAGCTCGGAGAGGAGGCTATGAAAACGTGATCACATAAATTATATTTGCATTTGGTGAGAGCATCAGAGAGGAGGCTGAGAAAGCAGTGTGCTGCTGGCTGCCTGCGACTTGCAAGGGGTATCACCAATTCTTTTAAATGCTTTATTTACCGATATGTTGCCAATACGTATCGAAGAGGTATCGTGTCCGAATTGGTATCAGATACGGTATCCGACACGGACACGAGCTCCAAGCAAGGTATCCGTGCAGCGTAGCCCTTAATGAATGGAGTACTGCCTGCTTCAATCAAATCCATCCAGTGGAATCTGACGAAGCGCGACAACGTCGCTAGTTCATACAAAAAAGCAGGTCATCAGAAATTCATGTTTTAAGAATATAAATTTATCCTAAAATTATTTTTCTGAAATTTATAATATTACATACAAATGTTAGGTTATACAGTATATCATTTGTTTATTTTATTTATATTTTAACTCTAGTCGGAGGTTAATTATGTAATTCGAGTTAGTGTGAATGAATTTTTTCTTTGCATAATTACGAAGATTTTCACGCACAGCCAACAGAGAATTT
Organism: Poa pratensis; assembly: GCA_947311845.1. Lineage (NCBI taxonomy): Eukaryota > Viridiplantae > Streptophyta > Magnoliopsida > Poales > Poaceae > Poa > Poa pratensis. The sequence continues at coordinate 1,643,296 of CAMZMU010000088.1, forward strand.
CAACATTTGTTAAGATGAACAATTTATATATTTATGCACAAATAAAAAGTCAGTTGTATAATACATATACTCTCGTCAGGATAATATACATATACATAGTCTTTGTTTCTAAGGACTCCAGTGTATCGATGAGGCGGCATACAATACTTATAAATCATAAATCTAAGTCATCTACATGGCCAGGTGTACAATCGGTATGGTCCTTGTTTTTTCTTTTCTTTTTTTGATTAGCTTGGAGCTTCAAAAGGAGCCTCCAAATAGTGAATATGGGATTGCAGATCTCTTGCTGACGACTGATACATTTCCATATATTTTTGTGGTACCTGATCCGACATAGAATAATCTATTTGGATTATCAGTGTATGTTTTGCAAAGACCATTAAGAATGTGTAATAATAATGATCATGGTTATGGTTCTATTTTGATGTCTAGCAGACATTTGTTTTGTATAGCTCAATGGCATTTCTTACCAGTAATTTTTCCTGCGGCAAGCTGCTTATATGTGTCTATGCTCATAACTTTTCTTTCATAAATCTCACAGGTATATTCCAGATATAATTGAGGGGGATATGGATTCTATAAGGCCAGAAGTAAAAAGATTTTACTCTAGCCAGGTTTCCTGCCTACATCCTCTTCTCTTGTGAAAAGACTGTTGAATTCCTTTTGAATACCGTGATGTTGCATTACTGCTAACATTATGCATAATAGACACTCAGCTCGTGTTTAATTTATGTACGAAATGTACGGTGATTCTGCATATGTATGAGTTAATATAACTCTTGTGAAAACACGTTTAAGCTTGGAAACTCCTGCTACATAATGCTCAAATGATGGGGAAATATTCGCGTGCATCTTTCAATGACACAGTTTAACAGCGGGGTCCCATTGCACCATTTGAGTAGTTTAGTTTAGTTAAGATTTTCAATGTTATGCACTAATCAGTTAATCCAAGTTCCAAACAAATAAATATAACCAGTTAACACTAGAAGCAAATATAGTCAGCGATTTTATTTTCTCCTAACAACCACTGAAAAAAGCATTGGTGACGGAAAAAGTGTTTTGATTTACTTCAAACATTGATCAGTTTCACATCTGGCAGTTAACTAGTTTTATAGAGTGCACTAGACTGCGTGGTATAAAAGGGTGACTATGTTCAGTAGAAGCTTGTTCTGTTTTATACCTTTATCCAACAGTAAGATGTCCTTCTGCAGTTTTACTTAGTGTTCATATGATTATATTGTTTTTGTCGGTCTGAGTAAACTCGCAACTCTTTGGTGATTTGTATAAAACTGGCTGACTTTTCCTTTTCAAGATTGAAAACTAAATTCGAGATTGTATTGGCTAAGTTTGATTGTCACTATAAAATAAAAATATGTAGTACGTTTATACTCCATTTATTTAGATAGTCTTTTTTAGTTTTCTTCAAAAGATCGAGTGTGTAAATTTCAGTGCTAGAATTTTTCATTTTTTTAAAACTCAGTTGTGCAAGGAGCTTTGATATTACGTTGTACACTACAAGTGCATCCAAAGAAGGCCTGTTGTATTATTCCACTGGTTATGATCGGAGGCGCACAATGATATACCGAGGAGCAAAACATCACATCATGACGATGTCAAGACCTGTTAATGGGGTTTGGCAACACACATGCATCCCTGGGATCCCTTCTCTGGGAGCTCCGCCCCACATATTATTTCTGTCCACACACCTTGCTGCACACTCTATTGAGCTGGGGTCCTAGTGATTCCAAGTTTGCATTTCCACATCCCTGGGAGCTGTTTATCCTTTTGATAGTGGAACCCGGCCCTATTTTGGGGTCGACGTCGTATGGAAAACATCTTGCAGCGCACTATTGCAATACCCCGGTTTTCCATTTTTTTCCATCCTTCAGAAAAGTTTCAAAATTGTTTTGACAATTGAGAACTGGCTGGACATTTAAGTTAAGCATGGTAACACTGGTTGACATGGAATATTAGGAACCAATTTGACAACAAGAATCTGTGTCAGAATATTAAATAACTTTACTTGGTATCGAAATTTTAAGATGAAGTGGAGTTCACTTTAGTTTACTGAATGTAATATATTGGATTGATTGTATTTCAGATGTGATTTGCTAAACTGTTTTCTATGCTATGCAGGGAACCAAAATTTCTGATAAATCACATAACCAAGAGACAACAGATCTGCACAAATGTATTTCTAGTATCCGCGATCGAACACCTAATCATGAAAAGTCTAATGTAAGTAGCAACTATACTTTCTGATCAGGTACTTTATGTCATTGATATATTTTACGGCAAATATTAACTTACTTTAACATTGTAGCTTTGTGTTCTTGTTACTGGAGCACTTGGTGGAAGGTTTGATCATGAGGCTGCAAATATCAATGTTCTTTATGTGTTCTCGGACATGCGGATTGTTCTTCTATCAGATGATTGCTTAATCCAACTTCTTCCCAAAACACATCAACATGAGATCTATATTGAGTCATCTTTAGAAGGGCCACATTGTGGACTTTTTCCAATTGGAGCACCATCTACAAGTACTACAACGACCGGTCTCAGATGGAACCTGAGTATGTTTTCTTCCGCTCGCTTGTTACCACTTTTCCTCTGATTTGAGGGTTTAACTATATTCATTCAAAAGTTACACCAACAAAGATGAATCAAATTTACATGAAATTACCGTTCGTACTTTCTGTCAATGCCAAACATATGTGAAGTTAGTCATATCTTGTGAAAATGCATCAAACATTGCAGATTCCGTGAAAATCAGATGTTGAAGTTGTAAAAAGAATTCTCAAAATGGTAATGAACAGTGGAAGACACGTTCGTGATCATGCAAATTTTAAAGATTAAATCCAATTGCACTGGCAAGATATGAAAAAACACAAAGTCTTAGTGAATATTGTGAAAAAACTACCACCGCATGTTGTCTTCAAATTTGCATGACGAATATACATCTTCCCCATTTACACGTAGCAGCTCCATAGCGTACAGTTGGTACCATGTGCATGCAAGCTTTTGAACTGTATCTATTATGGCTGATTTGGCTTGCCTTGTAAGTTGTAACCTAAATGGTTTTCATTACACTATTTTGTACAAGTGGCGTGCAGTTTGGTGACTCTGGTTATCACTGGTGTGTGCGCCGTTGCAAATGACACTCTACTTTGATGCTTAAGATTTACCCTCTCACTAAAGCAGGAACAAAGTGGGCATGTGAAATCCTTTGATCAAAAGTAAATAGATGATGGCTACAAGTGAAATGATTAATGATTCTTCCATCCTTAAGATGCACAGTTCAGTACACATGAATCACTTATATTTGTCGTTAAGATTTCTGTGCGAATTACAAGAAAGCAATGAGGTTTTCATTTCATTTCAGTTTCTGAGACTTGCATTTTTTTTCCTTTTTGAGATTCACCTTTTCTTTTTCCAGGTGATGCAAAAATGCGATTCGGGAGCATGATTAGCACGTCGAACATCGTGGATTCGGCGAAAGTAACCGTGCAGTCTGATGCAGATCTTCTATGGACCATTTCTCTTCGAAATCTGACCTAAAGAGCCTCCATAATTTGAATCATCTGCCCTATTTCTTTATGTAATGTCTTTGACAATGTTGTGTGCTGTCAGCTCAGCTCTTGTAGTGCAGCTGTATTTGTGTTCATAAGTTGCTCAGTGTCTGATAAATAAATCTGGTGGCTCGTCGTTGAGCCTATGTTGTCAGATGGATAAAACCCCACAAGGTTATAATAATGATTTCTGACAAACGTTTTTGAGCTGGCATGTGAACAATCGGGCATGTCTAGTATACCTACTTAATTTGTTGCACATGGTAAAGTGCCACTGAAATTAGCATTATAGGAAATAATGTGATCATTGATTTCTTTGTTTTGGTTTCCGGTAATAATGGGTAGAGAGAAAGGAATGCCCTCATCAGACATCCTTCTTACAACTCTCTTGGCACGAAGCAACTCAAGATTTTCTTCACGATGTAATTATGGATAGATGACATCGGCTAGGTAGTTCACTACTTCACTCGGGTACTGGTGACCACTGGTTTCATAGTTGCACTGCAGAGCATGGCGTTCAGAAAGTATTGCAAATACTTGCAGTTGCAGAGCACGGTGGCAGGCAGGTTGATGTCATTGTGAGATCGCTCAATGCTAAAAAAAAGTGTGACAGCAAAGTCATAAATCTGCCTCAAGCTTAAATACGACACTGCACTCTCCATGTTGGGTAGGGGCATTCAGCTGCCATGATCTTCAATCGCTCATCATCATCATCGGCATGAGCACTGGCTTCGTCTTGCATCAATTCAAACATCATCATCACATCTCGGTATCCATAGCTTATGAATCAAACGATGAAGCAATCAAACACTATCTAATTTTACTAGGCAAAAATTAGAAGAAACATACATTTCCAAACGTTCAAGGTGGTCCGGTCGGACTTGTGTGCGCGGTGAGGTGAAGAGTTCAGTGGGAAAAAACTCGCTGACCGGCCCAGGTGAGACGAAAGAGAAGGTTAGGCCTGCAGAAGCGGCATCGACAGGGATGTGTTACCTGCTGAGATGGTCGGATCCACGCGATGACGGCAGATTCCAAACGACGGTGAGAGTGGCAGGAATGTCGGTGCCGAAAGGAGGGTGGTTGGGCGTCGTTGCTAGGTAGGCGCGGCAGGTATGTCAACGCTGACAGGAAAAGATATCCGTGTTGCTGCCATGTGGTATCCACCTTTTGGTATCCGACGTGGCGTGTTTTGCTGGTTGTATCGAGCACTTCCAAAGCCGCTCCCTAGGTTTCATACAAAATAACCCACATGACGAGAGCAGCGTTTTGACTCCCGGGTGCAAATGCACCCTATATTTAAAACACATTTTAAACTCATTTTGAAATGTTAAAAAAATCAAAAAAAGTCTGCGTGTACGTCTTTGAATCCTTTGTGTTCACAAATTTGTTTGACGGAAAACCGACATTTTTTGTGGTCTATGTAAAAAAGACAAAATTTGATGCTAAAATAAGCCTTTTCATGTGACATCTTTTTGTCTTTTTAATAAAAGTTATAAAAAATGTCGGTTTCTCGTGAAACCGTATATGCACATAGAGTATGAAGATGTATGCTCAGAATTTTTTTCAATTTTTTTCAACATTTTAAAATATGATTTTTCGGCAAAGGGAGCATATGCTCTTGAGAGGCAAAGTGAATTTCTGCCCACATGTCGACATGATTTATTTTAGAGTACCTGCGGCGCACCGCACACTCTTCCTTCAAACTCGTTTTTTTCTTTCAAATCGACTGTTTTGCTCTACCTCCGGGCTCCGGCCGTAAATCACCTAAAACCATGGGATAAAATGGGAAATGGAAAAGGAAGAGGCGGGGAGGATCCCCGCTTCGGCGAAAGCCCCGCTCTGCTCTGCCGCTCGATCTGAAGCGGCCGACCCCGAAACAAGCGAGGGGAAGGGAATTCGCCTAGGGTTTCCGCCGGCGGCGATGGGCGCCCTCACCGACAGCCGCAAGCGCGTCTCCGCCGACCACCGCCTCCCCTCCTCCTTCACGCCCTCCTCCCCACCTCCCTCGAAGAGGCCCAAGCTCGCGCCCCCCACCACCTCCTCTCCTACGCCTCTCCCCTCGCCTTCTCACCTCCCCTCGTCGCCCTCACCGGCCGCGCCGGGCCCCACTTCCTCGACCGCCGCCGCCGCCGCCTCCACCTCGTCTTCCTCGCCCCCTCACCGACGCCGCCGCCCTCCCCCGCCATCGTCGCTACCGCGCCACTTCCATGCGCCCCAGCGTCGACCACGCGCCTTCGGCCTCGGAAATAATCGCTCCAACTCCAATCCGTCGCGGTATTCTTCGTCCCCGCCACCCCAACCTCTCGGCCTCGAGCAGTTCGTCGACCTCGTCAATAGCGTCGACCACCACCCCCCGCCGCGGCCTACTCCCTCTGCTGATGTGCCAAGAGGGGCTGAAACTACCGCCGAGGTGGTCGTCATCGATGAAAGGGAGGATATAGAGCAGGACGAGGATCGAGATGAGGACGACCAGGTTAAGGCTGAGGTGGCAGTGCGGAAGGTGCCTCTGTACCAGGAGCTGTATGCGTCGAGCCGGAAGCGGGATGCCAAGCTCAGCACACTTGAGTTTGAGGTGCGCCTCGCTGAGAAGGGCCGACTTGGGCTTCAGCGGCTCGAGGAGGTCCTCCCGAAGATCACGCCCAACAAAAAGGTACGAATTATCTCGATGTTCCTTTATCTGTTTATCAGAAATGGATCGTATAATGAATTAATGAGATAATGTGAATAGGTGAACATGAAAAAACGGTGTTGTTGCTGTAAATTTGTTCCCAACTTGAGTACATTGGATAAAAGGACCGGCACAGTCAAATTATGTGGATTTGGCATATCCTTGTACTGGTCTCCTGGAAAACAGTGTTTATTTTGTGAACTAGTCATTTGCACATGATTATTTGATAATAATAGAATGGTTAAATGAGAGACATTTTCAGTGAACTAATATATATATATTTTTTGGATTGTTTCATTTTGATTAAAAATTACATGACCGACTTGTCTGCAATATGCTAGTACACTTTATGTGATATTGTTCGTGTACCAAAGTTTATGGGGGCATATATGACATGTCATATGTTGCTTGGCATGGAGCCGATTTACTGCCTAGCCTGGCAATAAAAAACTTAAGGAAACAGTTTACCATAGTGGCAAATTCTTAGTTCCATGTGTGATGGAGAAAACAAACCAATGGAGTATGTATGTGAGAGTTAACTGCTTTTTGTATGTCTGTTGAGATAGATATTTCTCTTGTGTAAAAATTGGCTGAAAATAATTTGGGTTGTTGTTACTGCCATCATTTGAAAGTGTTACAACCTACCAAAGGTTGATGAGCTAACTCTGATAGATGCATTTTTCTGAAAGTATTTTGGGATAGTACCTGTGGATTTTGCTCTTTCATTAACACTGGAAAGTGGAACAAGCTGCTTCATCTGTTTGCTTCCGAACACAAAAACTGCGCCACAGTTATTGTTATAGAAAACAAGGCTAAATGTTATACCCAGACTAATGGATAATCTTCCTTCTGAAAAAATGTTACTCCACTGTTTGATGCTAAATGTATGTATTCACATGTGTTTCAGGAGGTTCCTCAACCTTTTGTTCCTCTAACAGATGAGGATGAGGATAGAGTTCGTCATGCTCTTGGTGGCAGGAATAGGTGTTTCCTCTTTTGCTTTTGTTAAGACATAGTAGTATGTAAGCACATTTCTTGTGCAAATACCTAGCTTAATTAGCACTACCTAAAGTCTTAGTCTTTTTTTTTTTCTTCCAGACGTGAGACATTATCGGTGCATGAAGCTTCAAATATTGTCATAACAAGAGAGATCTTGCAGTGCTTGAATGATAAAGACTGGCTAAATGATGAGGTAATTCTATTTCTTCTGCTATATGTTTAGATGTTCACTCTTTTCGGACTCCAGAGTAAGCATATAGAGTTGGAAATTAGTATATAATTGTTCCTTATTATTTTCAGGTCATAAATTTGTATCTTGAGCTTCTGAAAGAGCGGGAACTGAGAGAGCCTAACACCTTTGTAAAATGTCACTTCTTCAACACCTTTTTCTACAAGAAGGTTCACTACTATGTCCAATGACTCGTAACATCTTTTTGCGATGGTTTTGCTTTTGCTTGCAATCGTCTTTACTTAAATCCCTGTAGAGTTACATTCAAGTAGTTTCTGTGTGATTGCTTAGTGTGTGCATGCTCTGTCCTAATTCTTTCTTTTTCCTCCTATTTGTATTAGCTTGTGTAATTAACATGTTTTTGTTATTACTAAAATTTGCACTTGTGCAGTATGGTTTGGTCATTGGTGTAATACCATTCAGTTGTTACGATGGTTCCTTATTCATAGTATCATCTGATCTCATTGCATTCTCTGGCAGTGAAGTTAATGATATTGATACATCGTACCTAGCTTGCTTTCTCATTAACCATAACTCATAATAGGTTGTTTATGCCAGCAGAACAAATTTGTCAACATCATAACAGTTTCATGTTTCTATTGTCAGTTGATCAATGGTGGGTATGATTATAAAGCCGTTAGGAGATGGACAACGAAAAGGAAGTTAGGGTACAACCTAATTGATTGTGATAAGGTAAATGCTATTGTGGTCCTTGTTTTCAAGCTTTAATCGTCATGTGATTGAACCATCTATCTAATTGGAACTAGTTACCATGTCCAGATTTTTGTTCCCATACACAAGGAAGTGCATTGGTGTTTAGCAGTCATTAACATAAGGGACAAAAAGTTTCAGTATCTGGATTCACTTGGCAGCATGGATATGAAAGCCCTGAAAATCTTAGTAAGTGATATGCCCCTCCCTCCATCAGCTGTTACTTTTCTTTACTGTTCAGGACATCAGTGTCTAACTTTAGCTTTCTCCACCTCTACCAGGCCAGGTATCTTGTGGATGAGGTAAAAGACAAGAGTGGCAAACAGATTGATGTTGTTTCATGGAAGCAGGAAGGAGTCCAAAACCTTCCTTTGCAGGAGAACGGGTATTTTCATATCTTTGGCCATAAGTGTTATCATGCTTTTTTTGCTTGACCTTATACAGTAAAGATATGTGTAGATATTAAAGTCTGTAAATGGGAGCTTCATGACATGTTCCTCTATGCTTGGGGAAAAAATCCGCCTTAGTGTACTATTACTAACAGAGTTGTTTGTTATCTCAGATGGGATTGTGGCATGTTCATGCTTAAATACATTGACTTCTACAGCAGAGATATGGGCCTTAGTTTTGGACAGGTACTAAATGAGCTCTGGTTTACGACATATTCTGTATTTACTATTGAGCAGAATTTAAACAAGATTTGATGCTTCGGTACATGCTAAATAAACTGAAATGGTGTTTTGAATGTGTTGTTTTTCATAGAAACACATGCCTTATTTCCGGAGGAGGACTGCCAAGGAAATATTGGATTTGAGGGCTGGTTAACTAAGAAGGGTATCGTAGGTAAACTGAAGGGATGGTCAAACCAGCGGCTAGTGTAATGTATTTAATATGCAGTTATGCCATTCCTGGAGTGCTGAATTCAAGGATTTTCGGAGCTTCCCAGTTGCTAAAATAATTCATCATGCAACGATCAAGCTCCAGGCCCTTCAGATTTGCTTGCATAAGCACTATTGGCTGCCATGGCGGAGGTTCTTGGCGCAACAAGCCATCGGCGGACAGAAAAGCATGGCCATACGTGGTTTATGTCTGGCTGTTGGAGCCACTGAGATTTGAGACGAGGGTATGGTTGGAACTCATATGTAATTGGTTGGATGTGGACTTTGAGTAGTATGTTGTCGCATTTTAGCGTGATGTAAGTTTCACTGTATTCAGGCATCCAGCCTGTGAGCGATTCGTTATGTTTGTATGACCTGCTGCAGTTTGTGGGACACGACAATCTAATTATTTTCTGTTTCTTATTATATGCCCTCCATGCTTAAAAGGCTGGTATACAAAACAATCTAGTAGCCTAGTATTAAAATCCGAGTCAGTAGGTACTATTATGGTAGAATGACTTAATTTTGTTTCGTAGCATAGTTTGTGTCTTTTGTCAATGTTGACAATTTGAGAAGATATCTAGAAATAGTATGTCCAACTCGATTCGCTGATCCAACCTAAAGAGAAGCGAGCGCGCATGAGTCAATGCCCCAGTTAGAGCATCTCTAAGCGGAGCCCTCAAATTCGGTCCCCAAACTGTTCGCGGACACCCTCCTCAAATTCGGTCCCCAAACTGTCCGTGGACCCCTCAAACTGTTCGCGGACGCGCGTCCGCGGACAGTGACCGGGCACCCCTTAAAAACATGTTGTTATAACCACACACCTCTAATTTAAGATACCAAATTACTACAAAAGCATGCAACGTGCATACGAGTTGCTACTTAATCCTACGTGCAGTTCATGCGACCGGATAGCCACCTAGCGTAGTCTACTCATCGTCGGACAGGACGATGACCGTTGCCGCGCCGGCGCCGGAGCCGGAGCCGCCCTGTGCCGCAGCTGGAGGAGGGTCCGGAGAAGACCCCTGCTCGTCGGAGTCGGTGTAGAAGGAGCCAGATCCGGAAGATTCAGGCACGTAGATGCAGCCTTCACGGAACGCCTCCTCCGCCTGCTTCTGCTTCTCGACGAAGCCGACCCTGTTCTTCATCTGCCCGACGAAGATGCGGTCCGTGGCCTCGGCCTTGAGCTGCTCCTCGGCCAAATGGTGCTCCGCCGTCACCCTTGCGCGCTCCTCCGCCCGAACCCGCGTGGCCTCGTCCTCCGCCCGCATCCTTGCCAACTCCGCCTCCGCCTGCTGATTCCACTCCTCCGCCATCGCGTCTGACTGCGCCCGATTCGATTCGTGCATCTGCCGGAGATACTCCGAACCCGTCATTTCGACGATGTCGGAGCCCTCGCGGAGGATGTCGTAGCCGACGTCTGTCCCCTCTGCCGCCAACACTTCTGTGGACACACGTGATTCCGCGGCCTCCGCTTCGCGGCGGAGGTGCGCCCACTTCTCCGCCGTCAGCTTGGCGCATGTGGTCGGGAGGCGGCGAGGCATGGTGGAGGAAACTCGGCACCGGTGGATGAGGAGGAGAAGAGAGCGGCGGCGGCGACGGAAGTGCGGTGCGGAGTAGGGTTTGCTTCGGCCCCTCCACTTATAGTCAGAGGTGGCCGGTACGCCATGAATGCCGGCCGGTGCGCCATGAATGCCGACGCCGGTCAAGCTAGCTTATCCGCTCCGCCAGGCGGTCAAAGCGTGGGTCCGCACTGTCAGCGACAGGGGGACGGACGCGCTCGGTGGGGAGAGGAGAGGCGTGACGCGCCGCGTTTTAAAGACGGGCGGAGGAGCGGGGTTGCGTGGCGTGTATTAACGGCGAGCAGTGGTTCGCCTGGCACGCATTGATGCCGACGACGCGTGTGGCGCCGTCGGGAGGAGCCGCTGCGAAGTGAACACATGGACAGCGCGGCTCGACACGTCACTTCGTTTTGCGCCCGCCAGGGGAACGGGCGCGGCGTTAATGCGGCGCGTGCTGACAAGTGTGGCGCCATCTCATCGCCTCGCTATTACTCGGGCGGAACAGCCTCCTGCACGGCCTCATTAACATAGGCGACACGTTGTGTGTATGACGGACGGGACAGACCTATTGGAGGGCGTATCCGCCTAGTATACGGCACCCAAGAGAGCCTCCAAACTTGGGGGCCCTTTCGGGGGTGTCAGACACAAAATGGCCTGGCCCTGACCTTTAGGGGGTGCCACTGTGTCCCTTTTTTGGGCCCGGAATCCCATTGGGCCTTTCGGGGAGAAGTGAGAAGAGTGTAACTTAAACTTCATGTTATGCATCATTTAGAGAGCATCCAAAATTGTATGGCCGCGTGTGAGGGAATCAGCGTGTGAGACGAGGAATCAGAAGTATACTAGGGAACTGTTATGTGCATGCAAGAGTAGACAAATGAAACGATGTCAGCTCACTAAAACTTGATTTCATGAATAAAAATTGTTCTATAGGTCAAACAGACTTTTAATTGACAAATGCTTCAAATATAGATCCTACTTATGTTTCAACTACAAAAAAAATCTCTCTCTTTTGTTATCAATTTAGTAACACATAAGTCGCCAATATGAGAGTTACCATTTGGTAACTTCAGTACAGATACCATGGCAGCATTATCACGGGTGATAACTTTGGAGATGAGAACCTCGTAGAAACATTTGCGAATATACGGATCTGCTCCGCCCGACACCACTGTAAAACCGTTTGTATATAGGATTTTTTATTCATGTGCCCTGCTTCGCTTTGTTTGTGTCGTTTGTGCCCTACTCGCTTAAGTTTTCTCGGTTGTGAACTACTTGGCTCTTTCGAGGCCCGTGGACGGCCAAACGCGACGTTTCCATCTGGTCAATCCCCTTTGGCCGTCATTGCGCTGACAGGTGGGACCCTGGTCGTGGGTTCCTTCGTCTGCCGCCCGCCGCGGCTACAATAAAAGGGGGCCTACCCCTGCAGTGGAAGAAAACGCCCGTTCTTTCTCTCTCTCCCTCCCTCCCTCGAAAATGTGGTGGAGCCCGCCCACGCCGGACAGCCCATTCTCGCCGCTGTCGGACTCGGAGCTCTACTCGCCTGGTACCCTCCACGCTATGCAGGAGCAGGAGCGGGAGGAGCAGCGAGAGGCGGAAAACCTGTTCCGCAAACAGCACGGGCTCTCCCCCCTGCCCGAGGAGAAAGAGGAACCCTACGAAGTGGCACGTGGAGATCTTCCGCCGTAGTCCCCAGTCTACGAGTACGGTGTGTCGGAGTCCTCGGATGAGCCCTACTCCGACGAGGAGCGCGGGCCTGCATTCGTGGACCAACCGCCCGCGATCGTCGTCATCGAGCCCATTGCGCACATTGCCGAGGCCAATGTTGTCATCGAGGACGTCTCTGGCGACGAGAACTCCGACGACATGGACTCGTACGAGGGTGACGACGAGGACAACGGTGAGGACGAGGATGAGGACGACTCTGACGCCTCTGAAGTCACCGTCAGTGCTGAAGTATTGGTTAATGTTTTAGGGTTTGTTATCGAGTTAATCGTTTGTTTTTATGGAGGAAATCTTTTATTATGGTCATCTATCTTCTTTAACGAATGCATTTACACCGTGATTGGAGGTGACGGCTAGGCTAGGCTAGCGGTGAGGCAGAAGTTCTGCGACGCGTTCAATGGCCATGTTCATCCATGCACGCTACATAGACGCGGGGTGGACTACGACATGCCACACATGCAATCAATGTGCACGCAGTGCCACGCTGACGCTTGAGTAGGACTCGTTATCGCTGGGCTCGGTGACGGCAGCGGTGGGGCACGCACTGCGGCCCGCGAGGACCCAACCTCCCCATCGTGGCATCACAGCGGTGGGCGTCGCGGCGGTTGGGTAGGAGAATTGGGCCTGGGGGTGCGCAGACCGTTCCAGTTCGTTAAGCGGCGGCGACCGCTCCTGCGGCCCACATCCGAATGTCAGAGGCGGAGGCGGCGCTCCTCCTTGTCGTCGCTTGCGGCAGGAGAACTGTAATACCCCGTAGTTTAGAGAGTCGGAAGGGTAGGAATATGATTTGTGCATTTGCATAACATGCATCTGAAAATGCGGGAGATTTTGGCGTGAATACGAAGCGGGGGAAAAGGATCGATGTTTATCGCTCGACTCGATGAGTTAGGTTAGATCATCCTGTTGGAGTTGGAATAACTTTGACATGATCTTTATAACTAATTAGAAACTAGGATCATCTATCGAGGCATTCTTGAAATGGACATGACCTCTCCTCAATCTCTCTGACATTTTGATCACAATTTAATAAATGACAAGCATATAATTCAAATAAAGCTTAAGACTCAATCATCTCCAACAACATCTATATGACCATCTCATGTCATAATCTCTTACACATCTCGACTACAAATTTCAAATAGAACGTCAAAGTACATTCAAATACATCAAGGTCTCATCTCATCTATACAATGTATCATCACATCATCTTATATACAATGAATCTTCAAAGTACATTGGATACAATACAAATCAATTGTGACATATTACAAGCTTACAAGTTCCAAAATTAGAAAGAATTAATGATATTACATCTTTAATCGAATAAGTACATATCTCATTTCAACGATAATAAGATTACAAAAGCTTAAAAGTAAAGTCTAAACTAAATCTTGATCTTCTTATCTTGATCTTCTTATCTACTACATCTCTCAATCTTCATTTCCTGCAAAAGCAACAACTAAGACAAGCAATATTTGGTTATTGTAAAAATGTTGCCTTCACCACAAGGGTGAGGCAATTTGATGTTGGAATTTAACTAAAGGATGTTAGGAACTTGTCCTAGTATCCAATTGGTGACTAGAGGGATCAACTTTATATTAAGCAACAATAGGAACTTGTGGATCAATTTGGATCATCCGAGGCATCAAGGATCAACTAGGCAACAAGGGACATGGTCCATTTGAGCAAGATACAAAAGCAACTTGGGACAAAGACGACTATTATAGATCCAATTATCTTAGGTAATCAAGGCAACTAGTCAATCCCTCTAATCTAGTCAAATTCCTAATTAAGAAAACCAACAAGGAAAATAAAATTGTTTCTCCAATGGTATTAATTATCAAGGAAGAAAGAGAGTTAATTATAAAGCCCACAAATCTGAAATTGAAAAGCCCACATGATCACCACCCATAACTTGCAAAGCCATTAACATTTCATAAGCCCACATAGGAGAATCAGCCCACAAGTCCATCTAGTGACAAAAGCCACTTGTCTAGCTCAAGAATTAATCCTACAAGGAGATAAGACCAAGCTTGAGTGGAGGAGCATGCCACATAGGAGAGTTATTCACAAGAAAAATATCTAACATAGCTTGAACCCCAAGTAATGCCTATGCATAAACACTTGACAACAAGTAGCTTACTCATCCTTGCAAAACAAGAGTCATCTACTTGTGTGGCAGCACCACAACAATCAGCTAGCAGTATAAAAGAACAGGCCAGCCACACAAATAAATGGATTTTGCTCATACACACATTTCCAGCAAGCAGCCAGCCACACCATATGTTTCTCACCTAAGCATAAATACATCAGCAACGAATTTAGCAACTAAATCATCTTCCTAGATCAGCCAGAACTGCCAAGAACACCTAGAACACAACCAGATCTTGTTCAATCTTTAGAGCAACTAGGAAATAGGTCAAGCAGTGAGGAGGAGCAGGCTATCAGCACGAGGAGGAGCAGGCTATCCACAAGAGGAGAAGCAAGCTAGCTACCAGACGCAAGTTTCCATCATATTCCAGAAGACCAAGCTTCTCTTCAGCAACAGGTTGATATCTAGGAACCCAATCATGTGCAGCATATGTTTATCTTTAGTTGGGAGAGAGGGAAGAGAGGAGAGAGGCAGCACATATGTTATCATCAGTTTATATCCATCTATCTAGCCATAGAAAGGCTGATATCCACACTTTTACACCACAAACACAACCAGATCATGTATGCACATGATTTGGCAAGTAAATTATTATTCCAGCAAGTAATTCCAAGTAAAAACAGTATATGAAAAGATATTCAAGCTACCACTAATGCAAAGCATGATCTGATCAAGCAATCATGCAAGATATTAAGTACAGAGGCACACTACATGGCAATAGGCATGCAAGTGGGCAATCCGACGGACAGGACGGACGTCCGTCAGACTCGTTTGTTAGTTGATCATCATCGAGCTGCTAACCAAACTGTTAAGCAAATATGTTAAACACGGAACGTGGCGGACAACTTTTTGACTGGAGCGGACGTCCGCCTGCATGCCTACATGGCAAGATCATGGATGCACATGATCTGTTGCTTACTAGCAGCAGCCACGAACTAAAAACACCTAAGAAAAGCAAATACAAGTGTATAATGTATCTGTTCTTATTAGTTTTCACAGCCAGATCTGTCCAGAGATACATCTACAAATTGCTACAGCACAAGTTTATGCATATGTTGCTGGACAACAACTAGTTCATGTGCAGGAACCACAAATCACTCAAATATGATGCACAACAATTATACCAGTACCAAATCATGCATAGATGTCAAATAAGCAAGTTACAGAATCATTACAGTGAGATAAACATGCTAAGCCATCAAGAAATCAAATGCTATCAAGCTCAGGGACATAAAGCTCAAGCTAAAATATACCCAAAGGCATGTAGCACCACTTTAAAAATCATTTGCACAGCACAAGGCTGAAAAATCATCACTAGCATTTCTCTGAATTTATTAGACATGAGTTTAACTGTCTGAAATGATCAATTCTTCAGCTAGCACAAGTGACAGAGAGAAGCACCACAAGCACAGCACGATTCCATGCACCAGTTCATCACCTAGACGAACTGGAGCAGTACCACGAGTACTAGAATAGCTAGGAACAATTCTAACTATGTTCTACACCGAGAGCAAGAGTAATGCAGAGAGGAGAGGAGGAGAGTTGTGAGGATCATACCTGACGCTCAGGCACAAACACCGTGGCATGGCAAGGCCGTGCTCACGCTACCACAGCGGAAGCTACCGCGAGGACGACGCTGATAAGCACCACGGCAAAGGCGGCACAGGAAGCACCGCAGCAGTGGCGCATCGACCTGCGCCGAGCCACACCAGCAGCAGCATACCACCGCAACACCACCATCCATTAGACCATAGCCGATGGAGGATGCCGGGGTTACACCAGGGCACCGTTCTCCCCCCCCCCCCCCTCAGCGTCAGCGTCGTGGTAGAGGAGAAGGGGATTTGAGTAGGAGCTAGTGAAAGTGCATGTGTTGCCCCATGCGTGGTTTTGGTAATTAATGACAATCCTTATGGACTAATGTTCTTTGAGATATTCTTGTAGATCTTGTCCATAGGAAAAGATTGGAGTTCATGTGTTGGACTCTAGAAGATTACATGATGACCAAGGTTCCATCCAATGGTTTATATGAAGAATGGTCATGTGAAGAGTTGAGCTTATTGCAAGCATGGCTTGGAAAAGAAGATTGAGTGAACTTCATGTTTATCTCCAAGCCATCATCTATATCAAGATAAGAAGATGAAGTGCAAGTGGATTCATGAAGACGGAGTCTAGCAAGGCTCTCCCATAATGGTGTATGGGGGAGTATTTGGAGAAGTCTTCATCAAGCATGTGCTAGCAAGCACAATCAAGAAAGCTGTTCCAACTTGAGCGAGTCAAGATCGTCATCATCAAGCTCAAGTGGAATGTGCAAGGCAAAGGTATAATCTTGATACGTTTTCTATTTTACTGGTCTCGTGGTGTTAGTGGGAGACCGGGTTATAGGATAGACGGCGTACTACCAAGAGGGGCTCTCAAGTGAGTAACTTGATCGCACCTTTGTGGAGAGCTCAAACCTTTGCATATTTGGCATATCATCTTTCTTGGTTCTTATTTGGCTTTTATTCTTGTGAGAATTTAGAGCTTGTGTTCATCTCCATACCAAGCTCTAGTTCACCGAAAACGGATTTCGGTTGGAAAACTTGTTGTGTTTTCGTGTTGGAAATATTACCGGTCCTCCTCGAGATAAGGTCCACATCTCCCATGTGTGATATCTCCTCTATATTTGTGACCCTTAATATTTGTATGAAAGCTCTTGTCGCTACCTTTCCAACCTCGTTGGTTTCATCTCGTTTGGAGTTTCCTTGCAAAAGTTATTGCATTTCAGGATTTACCGGTTGTTCTTTTTTGGAGAAGGTTTACCTTTCGTCATTTGGTTTTATCTTCACATGAAGGACTATTATGTTTCTCTGCATGATCTTGTAAAGCTCTTCGTTGCGATTCCAACGAGCCCAAGAATGTCGAAAACGGAGTCCGGATGTTCAAGTTATGATCGTTTCCGTGTCGGGTTCTGGGTGGCCAGCCCCCAGGCCAGCCTAGGCCGGCTCCAGGGCTGGCCGGCTCAGCTGGGTGACCAGCCCCCAGGCCAGCCAAGGCCAGCTCCAGGGCTGGCCGGCTCTGCCAGGCCGCCAGCTCCCAGGCCAGCCAAGGCTGGCCCCCTGGCTGGTTCACTCAGCGGCCAGCTCCCAGGCCAGCCAGGGCCGGCCCCCTGGCTGGTTCGCTCTGCCGCCCCGCCAGCTCTCTGGCCGGCCATGGCCGGCCCACTCAGCAGCTTGGCCGGCTCCTTTCCAACGGCCATTTTTTCCAGAGCAACTATAAAATCAACCTTTCTTCCCCATTGTTTTTTTGAGACAACCTTTGAGCAAGTTTTTCCCCTCTCTCTTATCCTCCATTGTTGACACTTGAAAGCTTGCTCTTCCTCTCAATCCCTCCCATGGTTTTTGCTCATATTTGAGGGAAAGTGAGAGGTGATCTTGATCTACGTTTTCACCGATCGATTTCTCCTCTAAGTGAGGGGAACCTAGTAGATCTTGATCTTGGAGTTCTTGGTGCATCTCCTCTTTGTTCTTCCTCTCTTATTCCCCCATAAGCATTTGTTGCTTTGTTGGAATTTGAGAGTGAAGGATTTGAGCACTTGTGCTCTTGCCTTTTGCATTTGGTGCATCGGTGTGCTCTCCACGAGGATTCGTGGAAGTTGAAAGTTTGTGAGCTTGTTACTCTTGGGTCCTTGGACCCTAGACGCCTTTGTGGTGGTTGGACCCTTGTGTGGTCACTTGAAGCCGTTCGGGAGCCCCCAATCCCTTTGTGGGTTGTGCCTCGGATTGTTGTTGAAAGCCGTTCGGGAGCCCCCAATCCCATTGTGGGTTGTGCCCCGGATTGTTGTTGAAAGGCTCCGGATTTCCGCCTCGAAGGATTCCGATAGTGGAAGGTGAACCAAACCTTTGTGGTGCGGTTCATCGGAGAAGAAGGTGAAACCTTTGTGGTTGTTGAACCATTGTGTTGGTTCACACCTCTCCAACGAGACGTACTCCCTTAACAAGGAGGAACTCGGGAATACATCCTCGTCTCCGCGTGCCTCGGTTATTTCTATACCCGAGCTTTTTACTTATGCACTTTACATTGTGATAGCCTTCGTGCTTGAAGTATTCTATATTGCTATCACCTTGTTGCTTGTCTTGCTTAGCATAAGTTGTTGGTGCACATAGGTGAGCCTAGTTTATTTAGGTTGTTGGCTTGTTAATTTAAACACCTAGTTTTATTCCGCAATTATCAAGCCTAAACCGGAAAAGTTTTAATCGCCTATTCACCCCCCCCCTCTAGGCGACATCCTTGTCCTTTCAATTGGTATCAGAGCCTGGGCTCTCTTTTTGGGCTTTACCGCCTAGAGAGTAAAGATGTCGTATAGAGAATTAGTGCACGATCCCACTCTTATATTCGATGGCACAAATTATGATGTTTGGAAAATTCGCATGCTTAACCTTCTTAGGGACATAAACCCAAATTTTAAGAGAATTGTAGATATGGGTTTTTCTCCTCCAAAGGATTCCCAAAAGTTATCTTTAGAGGATGAGGAAAACTCTTATCTCGATACTCGTGTATCTAATGTCTTATGTGTGTTTTGAGCGATGTAGTTCTTGCATCAATCATGCCTTTTCGGAACGCTCATGAGCTTGGACCAAGCTTCAAGATAAATATGAAGTGTCCAATATTATTGAGGATGATTGTTCTCCCTCCACCTCCGGCCGTGATGAGTTCACAACTTCTTCCACTTCACCAACATGTGTTTTGACACAAGGTAATGATATGGTGAGTGGTGATAGAAATTGCTTTGTTGATGGTGAATATTCTATTGACTATACTTCATCTCTATCTCATTGCAATGATCTATCTTTGGACTTAAACACTTCTAGCACTCCAAATGTTTTACATGCTAGTGTTGCTAGTCCTTGCATATCATGTAATAGTTGTTTAACTAAATCTCATGATGATATGCTTCATTCGTCTTGTTGCCATGAAAACAATACTTCCATATCCTCTATTTCTTGTGTGGCTAACAATGTAGAGGAATCCAACATTTGTTGGAACAAGACGTGGATCTCAATGGTGCTTCAAGTATCTCTTCACCATCTTTGCCCACTACTCATTTTTGCCTTATGGCTAAGGATTCAAAGGTCTCCACCTTTGGAACCTCTACATCTTGTGATGATGTGGATGGGATTCTCATGGAGCGCTTATGGATGTTGAATCCATAACAAAGAAGGGTGAGATGGTATTTGGTGCTCTCCCCAAAGGTAGCAAAGCTATCCCTCCTCTAAGTGAAATCATTGTTTATGCTATTAAGAGTAGGGAAATCATTGAGGACTTGGAAACTCAATTTCTCGAGAAATGTCAAATTGAGAGAGAGGATGCCGATGAAAAGGCATCCTTAATGAATGCCCTTGAGGAAGAGCAAGAGCTTCGAGTGTCTCTTGAGGAGAAACTTGAATCTCTTGATGAATCAAATGATCTTATTATTGCTAAAATCATTAAGGAAAGAGATCATGCTATTGCTAAATATAAAGTGCTTAAAAAGGAAAAAGTTGAATTTGGTGTTGGCAATGCTAGACTAATTGAGGATATAGAGAGACTTGACAAAGCCACAAGGCTTTAGAAAGTGAACACTCTCTCCTTATCAAGTCTCATGATCAACTCCAAACTCAACTATCTAAAATGATGAGCTTGCCAAGTTGTCTTCTTCCATTTCTAATGTTAATGATGCTTGTGCTACTAACTCCACTTCTTGTGAAGCATCTATTTTGAAGGAGAATGTTGAGCTAAGGGCTCAACTTGAGTTGCTAACTAGCAAGTATAGGAAATTGGAAGAAAGTCATGAAAAGCTATCTAGCTCTAATGATGATCTTCTAGCATCCTATGCTAGGCTAAAGTTAGCTCATGAGGCTATCATACAAAGGTAACATCTTGTGAGCCTCATGTGGACAAAGGCACAACTTCGACTAAAAATGCTTTATTGCCATGTGCTAGTCCTAGTAATTCATCCACTCACAATGTTGCTACATCTTGTGATGAATTACTTTCCATGCCTTGTTGCTCTAACAATGAAGCTCTACTTCCTCTAGTGTTTGTGTTGATACTAACCATGTAGAGGAATTAAATGAGCTCAAGGCCCAAGTCACTTCTTTGAAGAAAGACTTGGAAAAGCGTCATGTTGGGGATTCTACACTTGACAATATGTTGAGTGTTCAAAGACGCCCCAATGACAAGAGTGGACTTGGATTCAACTCCAATATCAAGAACAAGTCCAAGTTCAACAAGAAGAAAAGGGCCAAGAACAAGTTAAAGATTCGGCCAAGATTGTTTGCTTCAAGTGCAAAGTTGAAGGGCACCATGTTAGATCTTGCCCTTTGAAGAAGAAGGCTCTTAGTGAGAAGCAACAAGGGAAGAAGCCTCAAGTTCCTCAAGTTGAAGAACGGCCTCTTCCCAAGAAGAATCAAGCTACCCTCCTCAAGTCAAGACTCCAACTAAGAAGAGAGGAGGAAGTAGATGTTGCTACCTATGCCGTGAGAAGGGTCATTGCTTCTTCATGCACAAATGGTACCTTATCCAACCCCATTATTATTAATGATGATTATTCTCTTCGGAAGGATAAGGTTGGCAATGTGTTTGCCAAATATGTTGGTACTCAAAGTGGTGTCAAGAAAAGAACCATTTGGGTTGCCAAGCCTATTGTGACTAACCTCTTAGGACCCAACTTGGTTGGGGACCAACAAGCTAAAACTTGATCAATAGGTGTTGTTGGAGGGCATTGGAGACTTGGCTACATTATGAAGAATTAAGGGATCTTCATCAATTATATTTCTCAAGTCAAGTCATTTGGATTATATTGTTCTATCTCATATCCAATGTTCCTCCTTGCGGTAACTTTTATTTAAATCATATATACATTGAAAGTTGCTTGCACCCTTGCATGTGTTAGGTTTTGTACCTTGCTAGTGTTTGTATGTGTTGTGCTCTCTACTTACTTATCTTGAGTAATCAAGTATGTGTATGTTGGTTTGCACACCATTTACTTGTGTTGAGCCTTATTGCTTTTATTTGATATCTTATCTTGTTGGCTCTCTTTTTGAGAGATTAATGGACTATCCTATTTTGGGGAGTGATATGCTTCGTGCACTTCACAATCCTAAAATTGTGTATACATGAGGAATACCACTTAGTGTTGACATATTAATATTATCTATTCTCTATGTGGTATGTCATGCTCATGAGAAATTCAAATTCTATAATGTCCATTAATTTCTCGAGTTGGTTTTGTTTGCCTCTTGTTTTAAAATAAATGGATTATCACATTATGGGGGAGTAATAAGCTATGTGCATATTACAAGCCTAGAAAATGTGAACATGTGAGGTATTGCCACCTAGAATTGATTTGTTATTAATCTTATTCCTATGTGGCATGTTGCTCAAACAAGTTCCATTTTGGTAAAATGATTTTGTTTAATCACTCTTTTGGATCTTGTTTGCGATGGACATTCTTGGTACGGTTTTCCCCAAATATGTTCGCATATCCTTTTGGGAAATCGATTGCTTCAAGCTACTCTTTGTAGTGGCTTTGCATGATCGCGTGAATACTTGAAGCTATCAAGAATATCTATCTTTTAAGCTTTGGCCTTTAAATCTTCTCTTTTGCCATATGCTTATTTGTTGTGAAATTGGTCTTCAATATCATTCCTATATACCACCGAGAAATATCTCTATATACTCCTTGTCCATGACAAGATACTCATAATTGTGGTGAAATTTGTAGACCATCTTCACTTTGGCTTTTGCTTTGAATTGCCTTATTTTTATTGCCAAGGATTTGTTTGATCTAAATCCTCTTGTCTTCCTTGTATCTTTTGGATCTTTGTGCTCTACTCAAAATTTGTTTTATGTCTTCTTCTTTAGGAAAAGCAATGATCCCAATCTTGTGCATTTACATTCAAAAGTCATACTTCTTGATAATGCACTATTCTTGGGAAGCTATCCTACATTGAGTAGAACATCATTCTTTAAATTGGTTTTGCATCTTATTGCTTTCCTTGAACATGACTAGTGTTTGAATAATATGTATGGAGAGTGATGATCCCATTTGTGTGCATTTTGTATTCAAATGCAAGATCATAAATAATGCACAAATCTTGGGGGAGCAATCCTATATGCTTTTGAACATTAGTTGTCTTCAATTGGTATTTGATCCCGATGACGTGTCTCTTTGGAAGACAAACATTTCTCGTCTTGGTACTTTGTGCCATCATGAGAAGTGTAGAGGGTTTGGTTTATTCCTTGATGATATTTTCATCAATTGGTATCTTACTTTCATTTGGCATCTTTTCAAAGTGGTATCTTCAATCATGTGTTGATTTGAGTCTTTGATATAATTTGGGCAATTCTTTTCTTGTCACACTTGTGTGTGCTTTCTTGGTTTAATTGGTGTTTTGTCCAAATTGTATCTCTTTGGTTCTTGAAAGTCTTGTGCATGCATATTTACTAATGTATATCTTATGGCATGCTTACTTTCGTTGATCCAATATATAGGATAAACTCCATCAAATCCTAAATGGCTAAGATGTGCATGAAATTCAATTTCATATCAATATGCACATATTTATGTGGAGTTTGTCCTATGTATTGTAGTTGCTCTAACTACTTTGGACCCAATGAGTTTGGGTACCATTTGTACTTGAATTTGTTTTAGGTACTTGGAGATGCATTGGAAGCTTGTCTCATTTACAAGGAAGGTGTTATCACCATGTGCTTATTGGAGCCAAGCTCGGATGATCGTGAACTCTTATCTTCTACATCACCAATGCTATCTCGGTAACAAGTATCTACCTCATGCATATTTCTAGCTTTCAACCTTGTGTAGGTTGTATTTGGCATGAATTTCTCTTGTTGCAATTCATTTGGTTCTTGCAAAACAACTTTATTGCAAATGTGGCAAGCCGGGATGATTACATATCAAGGGGAATATATATAATCATTTTATGATTCACCAATCCCAAATATGTTAATCTAGCACTTTCTACTCTATGTCTCGCATATGCAATATTGATGTTTTCAAAATCATTTGCCTTTTGCGATACTTGTTATCTTTCTCGGAGCATCCCATTTTTCACCTTATCCCTTGTGGATATTTTTGATGCTATGATGAGATTGTGTTGGAAGTTCATCTATATCCTTCTAAGATAAAATTGAGCTTTGTGCTATGCTTTTAAGCAATGATCTTATTGGTATATATATGACTTCCTCTTGGATATCATGTTCTTCACCGTTGTATCTATTTTGTGTGTGCATGTTTCTTTTTGGACTTATATCTTCATGATTATGTCTAATTAGAAACTTATACACATGAGAGTAGCTACATCTTTAATTGGTATTCCAATCTTCTAGTGACCACCCTTTTTCTTACTTTTGTTCTTTGGTGGTTTCTAAAAGGCACAAGCTTTGTTTTTATTTGTATGCTTTTGCATCTTAATAAGCTTGGTTGGTGTTCAAAATTTCTAGAGGGAGTGAGGATTCCATGTTGTGCACAACATATTAAAATGAAAATCCTACTTTGTGCACGTACCTTGGGGAGTTCCCTCTTGATTTTTAGAACACTTTTGGATCCTTTTGATTGCTTGCTTCTTTCGTCGAAGTATCTTTCTCTTGATATTCTTTTGCATTTTGGATCTCGATATAGTTTGATCTCCCTCATATATTCGTCATTGGATATGTGCATTTGATTTCACTCATATTATGAGAAATGCACACATTATGGGGGAGCTCTTCCTATATTGGCCTTCTAAATTTTTCCTCCCATTTCGGCAATCGATGCCAATGGGGGAGAAGTTTAGAGGGTTTAAGGGAATTTGGTTTTATGCTTTAGTTTGTTCTTAAGCATTTGCCTTTCTCTCTTGCATCCTTGCTCTTTGTGTTGCATGGTTGCTTAATTCATTATATAAACCCTCGTAAAAGGGATTGTCATCAATTACCAAAATGGGGGAGATTGAAAGTGCATGTGTTGCCCCATGCGTGGTTTTGGTAATTAATGACAATCCTTATGGACTAATGTTTGCATTGAGATATCTTGTAGATCTTGTCCATAGGAAAAGATTGGAGTTCATGTGTTGGACTCTAGAAGATTACATGATGACCAAGGTTCCATCCAAGGGTTTATATGAAGAATGGTCATGTGAAGAGTTGAGCTTATTGCAAGCATGGCTTGGAAAAGAAGATTGAGTGAACTTCATGTTTATCTCCAAGCCATCATCTATATCAAGATAAGAAGATGAAGTGCAAGTGGATTCATGAAGACGGAGCTAGCAAGGCTCTCCCATAATGGTGTATGGGGGAGTATTTGGAGAAGTCTTCATCAAGCATGTGCTAGCAAGCACAATCAAGAAAGGTGTTCCAACTTGAGGAGTCAAGATCGTCATCATCGAGCTCAAGTGGAATGCGCAAGGCAAAGGTATGATCTTGATAGGTTTTCTATTTTACCGGTCTCGTGGTGTTAGTGGGAGACCGGGTTATAGGATAGACGGCGTACTATCAAGAGGGGCTCTCAAGTGAGTAACTTGATCGCACCTTTGTGGAGAGCTCAAACCTTTGCATATTTGGCATATCATCTTTCTTGGTTCTTATTTGGCTTTTAATCTTGTGAGAATTTAGAGCTTGTGTTCATCTCCATACCAAGCTCTAGTTCACCGAAAACGGATTTCGGTTGGAAAACTTGTTGTGTTTTCGTGTTGGAAATATTACCGGTCCTCCTCGAGATAAGGTCCACACCTCCCATGTGTGATATCTCCTCTATATTTGTGACCCTTAATATTTGTATGAAAGCTCTTGTCGCTACCTTTCCAACCTCGTTGGTTTCATCTCGTTTGGAGTTTCCTTACAAAAGTTATTGCATTTCAGGATTTACCGGTTGTTCTTTTTTAGAGAAGGTTTACCTTTCGTCATTTGGTTTTATCTTCACATGAAGGACTATGATGTTTCTCTGCATGATCTTGTAAAGCTCTTCGTTGCGATTCCAACGAGCCCAAGAATGTCGAAAACGGAGTCCGGATGTTCAAGTTATGATCGTTTCCGTGTCGGGTTCTGGGTGGCCAGCCCCCAGGCCAGCCTAGGCCGGCTCCAGGGCTGGCCGGCTCAGCTGGGTGACCAGCCCCCAGGCCAGCTAAGGCCGGCTCCAGGGCTGGCCGGCTCTGCCAATCCGCCAGCTCCCAGGCCAGCCAAGGCTGGCCCCCTGGCTGGTTCACTCAGCGGCCAGCTCCCAGGCTAGCCAGGGCTGGCCCCCTGGCTGGTTCGCTCTGCCGCCCCGCCAGCTCTCTGGCCGGCCATGGCCGGCCCCCAGGCCGGCCCACTCAGCAGCTTGGCCGGCTCCTTTCCAACGCCCATTTTTTCCAGAGCAACTGTAAAATCAACCTTTCTTCCCCATTGTTTTTTTGAGACAACCTTTGAGCAAGTTTTTCCCCTCTCTCTTATCCTCCATTGTTGACACTTGAAAGCTTGCTCTTCCTCTCAATCCCTCCCATGGTTTTTGCTCATATTTGAGGGAAAGTGAGAGGTGATCTTGATCTACGTTTTCACCGATCGATTTCTCCTCTAAGTGAGGGGAACCTAGTAGATCTTGATCTTGGAGTTCTTGGTGCATCTCCTCTTTGTTCTTTCTCTCTTATTCCCCCATAAGCATTTGTTGCTTTGTTGGAATTTGAGAGTGAAGGATTTGAGCACTTGTGCTCTTGCCTTTTGCATTTGTTGCATCGGTGTGCTCTCCACGAGGATTCGTGGAAGTTGAAAGTTTGTGAGCTTGTTACTCTTGGGTCCTTGGACCCTAGACGCCTTTGTGGTGGTTGGACCCTTGTGTGGTCACTTGAAGCCGTTCGGGAGCCCCCAATCCCTTTGTGGGTTGTGCCTCGGATTGTTGTTGAAAGCCGTTCGGGAGCCCCCAATCCCATTGTGGGTTGTGCCCCGGATTGTTGTTGAAAGGCTCCGGATTTCCGCCTCGAATGATTCCGATAGTGGAAGGTGAACCAAACCTTTGTGGTGCGGTTCATCGGAGAAGAAGGTGAAACCTTTGTGGTTGTTGAACCATTGTGTTGGTTCACACCTCTCCAACGAGACGTACTCCCTTAACAAGGAGTAACTCGGGAATACATCCTCATCTCCGCGTGCCTCGGTTATTTCTATACCCGAGCTTTTTACTTATGCACTTTACATTGGGATAGCCTTCGTGCTTGAAGTATTCTATATTACTATCACCTTGTTGCTTGTCTTGCTTAGCATAAGTTGTTGGTGCACATAGGTGAGCCTAGTTTATTTAGGTTGTTCGCTTGTTAATTTAAACACCTAGTTTTATTCCGCAATTAGCAAGCCTAAACCGGAAAAGTTTTAATCGCCTATTCAACCCCCCCCCCCCCTCTAGGCGACATCATTGTCCTTTCAGCTAGTGGTCGACACGGAGCAGCACACCGAGGAGGCGTGGTCCAGCCAGAGCTCGAGGGTGTCGGGGCATATGGCCAGGAGCTCGAGGGAGAGATGTAGGAGGTGTGGCCGGTGCGGGACAGCAGGGGTGGCGGCAATGAAGGCTGGCGGAGGAGAGCGAGCAAGAGCAGTAGAGGCGGCAAATTAGGGTTTCACGGGCAGGCTCGATTGGAGGCACCCGGGGAAGGAATCAGCAGGGGAATCAGAGGAGGAAGTAAAGAGGGAGTAGCGCAGGCGTGCGGCGGCGCCGGTGATGGCCGGCAACGGCCAGAGCCGTGCGTGGCGACGGCGGCGACGCATCGCCAGGAGGGGATCGAGCAGCAGAGGATAGAGCATGAGGAAGAGAGAGAGAGAGAGAGAGAGAGAGAGAGAGAGAGGAAACTGGGTCGAACCCGACCCAGTAATGAATTGGGCTCAGCCCAAATGGTTGGCTCCAACCCAATAGACCCAGGGGCATTTGGGTAATTTACCAAATCAAAAATATTCTAACTTAAATGAATTTTGACACTAAATTAAAGTACACAAAATAAACTAAAAATATGAAACAAACTCTAAAAATGTGAGGAATTTTTATGTAAATTTTATTTAAATTTTTGAAAAACATTTTGTGGATGAAAAATTCAAGAATCCTTAAGTGGAAATGACTTGAAATTCTTTTTCAAATAACTATTATCCTAAAATAAAATAATATGGTACTTGAATTTCAATTATATTGAACTATTTAAATTTAATCACTTTGAAATTTTTCCTCATGAAAATTGTTGTCAAATTCTCTAAATAATTAAAAACTCTCAAACACTCGAAAAGTATTAAAATTCATAACTTGGGAATTTTGGGGTGACGATGCATCTCATGATTATGCATAATAGCATGCTGCTAGACTTTTCAGTGGTCCTTATTAGGCCTACTTTGCGATTTTCAGAACTCGGGGTTTTAACGCAAACCCTAGAACCCTGAAGTGTTGAACAACCATTTCTATCACAGGCAAGTTCATTCTTGCATGTTCGTTGAATTATTTTTATCAAATTACTTGCAAAGTATTATGTTTTATCATCTGCATGAAAAAGAAAAACCTATTTTCAAATGATGTGAATTTCTATATATATTATGGTTGGTTGGCAATGGAACCACGGTTTGATGTTGTGGTGGAGGTTCCATTGTACGGGAAAGTATATACCTAGGATTAATTACCAATGTCACAGTGATCCTTACGTGCCGTATCGAAGCATTTACCATGAGATCTGCTATGGACGGTAAAGTCAGCTGCTATCTTCTCTCGTTCACATATCCTCGGACGGATAGCATCCAAGAGTGGCCTGAAGGGAGGCAAAGAATATCCTTATCGCTTGGGAGAGCCGTGAACATCCCGATTAATGGATTTGGGGCTATGCGTCTCGGGAGGGGTAATGGGGATAGTTGAGGCCAGTCTACTATGAGAGATGGTCGGCTTCTATTCTGCATTACAATATGGGCGGATATGTGTTGTGCGGAGAGGGGCAGTGATTGGCTTTGGACCTCAGACCTGGCCCCATACTTGAAGGAAATATGGGTGAGAATACCACTCTGAAAGAGCAATAAGGCTGGGGAACTCTCATGGGTAAAGTTACGCACCTCTGCAGAGTGTATCAAATTGTGGTTGTCACATCCGTGTTCCCGGAAGGAACTACAGGTCGCGGCGGGAAAGGAATCCCATGTTTGATTCGTAAGACCCGTGGAGGCTGTGAGCATAGTTTTCTGAAATAAAACTTGACCTTTTGAAGAAATGTTTCCAAAACTTGCATTATGCCTACGACTGTTGGTCATGGCAGTAGCTAGTGCATTCAAAACAAAAACTCTTTCCTATATTATTTGAACTTACTGAGTAACGCTCGTATTGCTCACCCTTTCCCCGTTGACCCCCTGCTTAGATTTTTGGAGCCAACCAAGAAGTTGACATATATCCATCACGGCGTCGAGGAGGTCTTCAACAAGGAGTCCAAATCTACCCGGTGGAGCTTGAAGTAGTCAACTGCTACTTCACCAACAGAAGAATGACGACAATCTTGCCAAGGGTGTATATGACTACAGTAATGCCAATGAGGAGACAACGTCATTTTGGAAGGAGGAGTACAGCCTGGATATAGACATTCCATATTGAATAGAGTAGGGCTGTGACAACAGCAGTAGTGGAATAGGAATTAGAGATAGAGCTGATATCCAGCTTACTGGTACGATTTGGATCTTTCTATGTTTCATTCGCAAGAGACTTTCTTCTATGTAAAGGAGGTTCTCGAGATTTTGTATTGAATAGAGTTGTAATTCTATAGCGTTACCTTGGGCCAGCTATGTTTCTGTTGTACTACTCTGAGGGATGTAATATTTGTGGAAAGGTCCTTTCATGCGTGTTACATCAATGACTTGTGCACTACAACATGCAGTGGTGTGCTAGGGTCGCCGCAAGAACGTCCACCGCTACGGCCGCGCCCGAATGCGAATGACACGGAGGCGAGAAGGCGAGAACGGAGAGGGGTGGCGAGAAGGCGAAAACTGCAGATCTGGGCGAAGGAACTATCGAACTGGGTATAAATGGCGCGGAGGAGGCGGGAAATGCTACGATATGGTGCACAACTGCCGAATCTGGAACATAGATTCCTCTCACCAAGTTTGATGAATGGTCAAACTTGGTCAAAGATCCATGGGTTTCAAGCTAGATCTGACGGCCGTAGTTAGGCGCTAGGGTATGATCGAACGGTCACAGATCGTCGCTAGGGTATGAGCAACAATCACAGATCGTCGCTAGGGTATGATCGAACGGTCACAGATCGTCGATAGGGTAAGAGGGGACTGCAGGGTTATGGCTGGGTTTTGAGGCGATCAACGGGGTTTCCTCATCTTTGACCGAGCATAACTAATACCAAAAAATAAGTAAAAAATACAAAACCTGCGCACATTCTCGTTGTACGTGACATAGTTACTACTACCTCCGGTCCAGATTAACTGTGGCTGAAACAACACAGCTGTAGTACAAAGTTAGCATACATGGCACGACAGTTTTTTCGAATCAGACCAGTATAAATAATAATAAACTTGTTCTAAGGACATTTTCATGGAAAAACCTTCACACTAGTGACCTACCACGATCGAGTTTCAAATGAGCATAACTAATTCAAAAAATACAAAACATGCGCACATTCTCGTTTTATGTGACATAGTAACGGTACAAAATAATAAACTTGGTCTATGGGTAATTGCATGAAAAAAAAAACCTTCACACAAATGAGCTACTATGACTGAGGTTGCAGAGAGTTCATTAAGCATAGAATCATGCACTATGAATATCGACCACATTTGCTCGAACATATCAACATATGATGTAAGAACGGAATGCGGATCAAAAATTCAAAACAAATTATCCAATCAAGCACAATTTAACCAATCTTTGCAGATAGTAATCGGAAAGGGCGACGAATTTTATACCTTTGCGTATTCTCGACAAATCCAAATTATCTAGAGATCGGTGCGGGCGATGCGAACAAAGGAGTCGGGTCGGGAGGCGGGTGTCCAAGAATCGCCGCTTTCTTCTTCCTCGGTGCGGCAATGGCCGTTGATTTTGCCCGGCCCCTAGACGACATCGGATAATTGACCATCAGTGCCAAACTCACGGGGGGATGCCCTTATAGTGGAGCACCGGTTCCCTGCACGAGATGGGCGCCCTATCGCTTGCGTTCGGAGGCACCTGGAGGGACGCCAACGACGAGAGCGGGTGGCGCCAATGGCAGCATTGATGGGTTCGTAGCATAAAAAACAAAAAAAATTCCTACGGTAAGAACAACCAAGGGACCAAGATCTAATCTAGTTGATGCAAGCAACGGGTAAAACCAAGTTCTAGAAGGACTACCCTCGAAGACCAAAAGTGTTACGAGATCGAATCTCGTTGATGGTGTAGTCGTACACTTGCCGATCTCAAGATCATGAAGATGAATGTTGCAAGCGGGCAGTGCCTCCGTAGTCAGTCACACATACAACTTGACGACAACCTCCGTTCCCTCGATCCAGCGGGGCATCTGAAGTAGAAGATCCACCGGAAACTCTAACAGCAGGTCGCCGTGGTGGAGAAACTAAACGGTCATAGCTTCGCCAAGCGGATGGCCAAGAGGTGGAGCAGCGGGAGGAGGGAGAGGGAGATGACAACAAATGTGTGAGGAAGTGAGCTCCCGCCCCTCTATTTATAGGAGGGGGAGGCATCCCCAAGAGGTGGTGCGGCCAAGGATGGTGCCCCCACCCCTTCCCCTCATCATGTGAGTGTAGTCTCCTCTCACACCCATTTAATCTCCACTAAAAAATCCAAAGGGTCATTTTTATTAAATAAATAAAACAATATTATTTCTTTATTTTAATATATGTCAATTCTATTAAGAAACATTAACACTTACACCCTTGATCTATTTGTTAATTCTATTAACAACCATTGGCAATTATCACCTTGAACTATTTCAATATTACCCGAACCAATTTTGGTGTTGTCCAAACTTTTCTCCAATATTCCGTATCTTCTCAATAGCGTCGACAAACCTTAAGTGTGTCACCCTACGGTCCATGAATAATGTAGACATAATCGAGACACCTCTCCGATCAATAGTCAATAGCGGGACCTGGAGATCCGTAATGACTCCTACACATTGAATCTTGTGATCGTGTGAACCATAAACGTCGTAAACAATTTCTTTTGTCTCGTGATATTTTACTTGTCCGAGATTCGATCATTGGTATCAGCTATACCTAGTTCGATCTCGTTACCAACAAGTACTCTTTACTCATTCCGTGATATAACATCCTTGTGACCTAGTCACGTGCTTGCAAGCGGTGTCGATGTGATATCATCGAGAGGGCCCAGAGTATATCTCTCCGTCATTTGGATGGATAAATCCCACTCTTGATCCATGAGCCTCAACTAATACTTTTAGAGTACCCAACGCCACCTTTATAGTCACCCTGTCATAGTGTGACGTTTGATGTCATCAAAGCATTCATCTGGTGTTAGTGATTGACATGATATCATGGTCTAAGGATTAGAGTTACGGAAAGAACATTTCTTAATCCCTTGTGTTTTGTGTGTTAGGCAACAACACTAGTGACAATTTGATATGATGTTAAGTGATGCAGGCTTTAGGTGATCAAAACATCAATGCATTGAAACCAAAAAGAAAGGAGAAAAGAGCTAGTTCAATATGCTCAGAGAAAGGAATCGGATATTCCGGCCCCAGTGTGGGGTGGAATATCCGCTCCCCAAAGTTGCTCAAGAAAATCGGCTAAGGACTTTCAGCAACCCTGTTTTGCAACTCTCAGATGGTCACCGGAGATTTCCTCCGGATATTTCGAAGCTACCGGAATATCCGGTCCAGAAGAAGAATGGTGGAATTACTGCTAAGGACCAGCACGCGCCGTTGTTGCAACCCACTGATGGGTACCGGATATTTGCAACCAGATATTTCCAAAAGGCACCGGAATATTCGGTCATGACTTGACCCGGAATATCCGGTCCCCTGTTTCGCCAACGGCTCTAATTCCTGCAGGGGTATAAATACCCTCACCTTCTTCAACCTTGGGTAGCTCGACCAGAATATCTTTGACCACCATTGTTGCAACTCAAAACTCATAGATCTCCCAATCCCTCCAGCCAAACTCGTTGATCTTTGGAGGTTGAAGGATAAGGCCGAGATCTACATCTTCACCAAGGCGATTTACATTTCCCCCTCATTCACTTGAGGGATTCGAGCCTAGGGTTTCCATTGGGAAAACCTAGGCGCCTTATTAATCTTACCTCTTGTCTATTGTGACAGATTGTAGCTGTTCAGGAGCCCCCAATTCAGTTGTGGGTGTGTGCCCCGGATTGTTGTTGTAAAGGCTCCGGATTCCGCCTCAAAGGATTCCGATAGTTGAAGGTGAACCAATCCTTTGTGGTGCGGTTCATCGGAGAATAGGGCGAGCCTGTTGTGGCGTTGAGCAAGCCTGTGGTGGCGAGCTCACACCCCTCCAACGAGACATACTCCCCTAAAAAGGAGGAACTCGGGATTACATCCTTGTCTCCGCGTGCTTCACTTTCGGTTACCTCTTTACCTTACCTTTACTTGTATCTCGTAGCCTGCTTAGAGTTAACTTGTCATATAGGTAAATTCACCGTAGTTGCATATCTAGAGAATTTACCTAAGAACTAAAAATTGGGTAGCACCTATTCACCACCCCCCCCCCCCTCCTCCCCCTCTAGGTGGCATACGATCCCTTTCAGTTACTTCGAATGTGATTGATATAACAATGTAAACTTAATGACTTGATCGTATTGCTATATCTACTTTGGGTGTATGTTCACCACATCATTCTCTTAATGACGTGATCCCGTTATTAACAACATCCAATGTTCATGATCAGGAAACCTTACTCATCAGTTAATCAACGAGCTAGTTAAACGAGATGCGTTACTAGGAACTCTTGCTTGTTTATTAGACACACATGTATTAAGATTTTCGGTTAATACTCCCTCCGTATCAAAATATAAGACTTTGTGCATGTTGGGCCCAAATGCACCTAGACATGTTTTAGTACAAGAATCAACATGAATCTTGCACTAAAACATGTCTATGTGCATTTGGGCCCAACATGCACAAAGTCTTATATTTTGATACAGAGGGAGTACAATTATAGCATGAGAAATAAACATTTATCATAAAAATGAAGTAAGATAACAACCATTTTATTATTGCCTCTCGGGCATATTCCTTTCAAGCACGGCCACAGGATGCGGCAAAGCGACGGGAGGCACCGCTTGGGGCACAAGACATCGGAGCGGCCGGGCGGAGCAAGAGAAGGCACCGCTTGGGGAATGATACCTCGGAACGGCCATGCAGAGGGTTGGGGTACTCCATGGAAGGGTCAATGAGGAGCGGTGGCGGCGGATTTTACTGGGGCGAGCAGATCGGCGGCGATGGCGCTGAAATGTGCCTCCCGCCAAACTGCTACAGCTTATAGGGGAACCTAATGATCAGAGCCGAAACCCTTGTATTTAATGTTTTGGCCGACCCATTTACTGTTTACCTTAAAAACATGCCAAGCCGATACAATGGATTTACGCGGTATTTTGTTTATGTTGAAACCGTAAACTTGCGGTTATTTTAAGATTTTGGGCACTTTAAAGGACGTGCTAGAGATGCTCTAAACTCAGATAACATCTGCTATAAGTCATACTCAGATAACATATGCTATAAGTCATGCGGAAAGTTCGAAAGAAACATGACAGGAGAATTCAGCAGGCCATTCCTTAGACCAGCCACACTGTTGCAGAGAAGCGATTCAAAGTGGGGAAATCCACTCCGGCTCATACGTGCATCGACACCCACTACCTAAAAAATGAATTTTAAAATGTCAAAAAAATTCAAACAAAAATTTTGGATGTACATAGGAACATTTTATGTTCGTACAAAAAAAATCGGGATGAAAAGACATTTTGTGCGGCCGGTGTAAAAAGACAAATCTCCGGTGTTCAAAATTGCCTCTGCACGTAACATTTTTTCCTCTTTTTTATACCGGTCATACAAAATGTCTTTTCGATGCGGAACTTTTTTTATGGATAGACATTTTTCATATGAACACCGGAAATTTGTGTTTGAAATTTTTTAACATTTTAAAATGCGTTAAAAATGTATTTTGCACAGGGTTCATCTAACCCGTGAGCCAAAACATCATGTCCGCCCAAATAATCGGTTCGATACACTGCCGAGCATCGATTAAAATGGCCTGACGACTAAAGCGACTTAACTTGTTGGTTCGGTTCCATGCATGCGTTTGTTGACCACTAAGAGCATCTCTTGCAGAACCCGCAAAAGACACAAACCCGCAAAACTCCGGCGAGTTTACGGGTTTGGTGTTGTTTTTGGGCCAGAACAGAGCCTGCAAAATTAGCCCAGCCCGCAAACGTTTTGCGGAGGCCCGTGAAACGAAGCGGCGAGCCTCTATTTAGCCGGATTGCGACCGCGGATGCAGGTCGAAACCCCCACTTCTCCTCGCACGCTCCGCCGCTCCGGTGAGCAATCCACCCTCCACTCCGCCGTCTCCGACAAGCAATCTCGCCACCCCTACCGCAGATCCGGCGACTCCGAGCCGCCATGGCGCCGAAGAGGGAAGCGGAGCCGCTCCCCGGCGACGACAAATTCGGCGGAGACTACTCCGACGAAAAGCGGCGCCAGGTCTCCCGCAGCGACTGCGCACGGAAGCGCGGCGTCCTCAAGTACAAGCTCGGGGAGCCGGTGCCGGCCGCGTGGCACCGCCGCGATTTGCCGGAGTTCGACCGGCTCCGGCGCGAGCGCGAGCGCGAGATCCGCCGCCGCCGCCAGCAGCTGCGCCTCCACGGTGAGGGCAGCTCCTCCGCGGGCGCCAGCAGCTCCTCCGCCGCTCCAGGTGCTCCGCCGCCGGAGGGCTACAACCCCGAGCATTTCGGGGTCACGCTCGGGCCGGAGGACTTCGTCTCCCACGAGCAGATGGAGCACATGATGGCCGCGGCGTTGCTGCGGTCCAAATACGAAGCGGAGGAGAAGGCCGCCACCGCCAAGCTCAACGCGGTGGTCAACGAGGGGCTCCTGCAGCAGGCGCTGGTCATCAGCACGCTCCCGCCCACCATCGACCTCGTCACCGACTCCGACAAGGAATGAAGCTCCTCCGCCGCTGCGTCGCCGCCGCGCCCATGGCTCCGGTGAGGAGCCGCATTTTTCCCACTAAGGTTTGATCGGCGGCGACCTAGGCTAGTGTAGTGATATAGGGTTAGATCGCCTATATTATTTTGTGTAGAAATCATCTGTTGGTACTGTCGAAATATGAACTTTTTGTTCCCGCGAAATCTGAAATGTCTAAATCACGGAATTGCAGTTTGCGTTTGCGGGTTCTGTTTTTCGCTGTACGAAAACTAGAGCAAAAACACGAAAAACGTGACCTGCAAAATGCTTTTGCGGTTTCGCCTTTTGCGGGTTCTGCTAGAGATGCTCTAAGTGAGCAGAGATGCTCTAAGTGAGCATCGATTAAGTGAGAATCGTGTGCTAGAGAGAGGGGGAAAGGAGTGGCAGATCCCTGCATGGCTACTTGTTTATTCTTGCATGGTACCACCGTGGGTCCCACAAGCGATTCATCACAGTGCACCTACCGATTCCTAACCCTGACATCTTTTTCTATGAAGCGAACCCACGGTGTGGCTGGTCTTAGACCATCTTCACCGGCTTGCCCGACAGGTGCTATTGGACGCGCCAGCAATTCTTGCCGCCTATTGGAAGCGTCGCGTCCCACCGGTCGATTCCAATAGGTTTTTTAGAAAAAAATAAGAAACGGCAAATTAATTTAAACTTAACGCATTTCATTAAAATTCGATAGTTTGTACAAAATTCAACGAAATTTATAGTAAACCTATACTAGTTGTCGGTCCAGTAGTCGTAGAAGGTGTGCCAGTCGTGCGCCATCACCGCGTCTTCGACGTTCCACGCGTCGGCCTCCTGCTGCGGCGGCGCTTCGGTCGGCTCCTCCTCCTCCTTCACCTCCTCCTTCACCGAGGGCGGCGCTGGCGCGGCGGGAATCTGGACCTCGGCGTCGAGGTCGATGATGTCGTTCTCGACACATAACCAGTGCTCGGCGAACTCCCGCGTCGCCGGCTGGATCGTGTCGAACGACAACTTCTGGGCGATGGCGAGGTCCCTCTAAAACAGGGCCTCAACCTGCTCGTCCGTCAGCGGCGGCGGCGTAGCAGCCCGCTTCTTGCCGCGGGACGAGGACGTCCCCGGCTCGAGCTTGACCTTGGCGCGGGACGAGGATGTCCCCGGCTCGAGCTTGACCCGGGGCGCGTTCATCGGCAGCGGCGGTCCAAAGTCACGGATGGTGACGCCGCTATTCCTGGGTGGCGGTGCCGACCGTCCAGACTCGGCCTTGACCTTGATCTTCACGCCGTTGTTCGGCGGCTCCACCTTCACGAAGCGCGGGGTCATCGGCGTCGTTGACCGCGCGCTAGAGGAGGACGACGAGCTCGACGGGCATCTGCCAGAGCTCGCGGGAGCGGTCGATGGGGGCGGCGTAGCCGTGCTCCCGCATCACGGTGTAGAAGTCACGACCCTCCCACTAGCGCCGCCTCCACATGGCGTTGTGCTGGTACGGCCGCTCCGTCCCCTCGTGGTCGTCCAGCGCCGCCTCGCGTTGTGCCTCCAGCATCGGCCGCCAGTTTGGGCTGTTCACGGCGTACTCCGGATCCGCCCGCTGCTCCAGTGTCAGCTCCCGGCGGCTCAGGCGGACGAGATCGTGGAAGCGCTCCCCCATCGGCAGGGGCGGCACGACGTAGCCAAGCGCGCTCATCGGCCAGCCGCCACTACTGGGGAGGCGCATCCCCGGCGGCACGGGGATGTGGTGGCGGTGGAAGAACCCTCCTCGTCCTTCCGGAGGCACGTCTTCACGCCGCCGTTGTCGGACGCTTGACCGTTGTGTGCCATGGTCGCCGGGGGAGACGAAAGAGTGCGGCGGGGGATGAGGGAGAGCGGAGTGCGGCGGGGGAGGTGAGCGGCGCGGTCTTTATAAGGGCGGGGGAGAGAAAGAGCGCGCGAACACAGCGCGGGAGCGCGCCCCCATTTACTCTGACGCTGGTTCCCGAGGCGTCGTAACTCCGGCGACGCGTGTCAGGGAAAACGAGGCGCAAAGCGTCACTCGCGTCAGAAAACCGCTCAAGTCGCAGTAAATTACGCTGACCGGCCGTTGTG
The DNA here is from genome assembly GCA_947311845.1 of Poa pratensis. Lineage (NCBI taxonomy): Eukaryota > Viridiplantae > Streptophyta > Magnoliopsida > Poales > Poaceae > Poa > Poa pratensis. The sequence continues at coordinate 1,680,978 of CAMZMU010000088.1, forward strand.
CGGCTGACGCGTCAGGCCCTGCCGTCGGATTTCGACTCGGCTCGCGTTGCCGCGGTTGCCGGCGCGCCCGGTTGCGTCCCCAGAATCTGGGCACGAAGCGGGGTTGCCGGACGCTGTATTGGGGCAAGCCGTCAACTTTTTTGCTATTGGGTGCGCCGCTGGGGGTAATTTGTTGCCGGCGCGCCCAAAACGTCAAGAGCAGAGTTGGGCTCGCCGGTGGAGATGCTCTTAGTATTTCACTCAGAAACATGATCCACTGTTTGTAAATACTCCCTCCGTTCCAAATTAAATGACTTCCATTTATCTACATGCGGATGTATCTAAATGTGTAATACGGAATTCATCTATTTTGGAACAGATAGTATTACTTTTACTATTCATAATGAAAAATAATATCTGTCACCTCTCGTGGGAGGCTTATCCAGAAACGGGGATCTAAAGATTAGTTCATTCCTCGCAAGACTGAAAGTGCGTCCGTGAAACAATCCAAAAACACACTTCCCGATAGATCTTTTTAAATGCAGCCATTTGTGACCATATAGAAAATAAAGTGTATGTATAATCATCATACTAATCGTTCGTTTCTTTCCTTTTTTGAACAAAAATAATAATGTCACATTATTGCACAAATTGCCAAGTGTTAACGTAGTGCATCTACACATTAAAAAGCTTATATTTATATTCTTAGAAAAACTAACTGATATAACATAATGTACAGCTTAACGACAATCTAAATCTTCAAGCTTTCCAGTTGTTCATAAACAAGTCCATCGATGATACCGTAGTTAACACTTGACAAACCGTGCACAATTCAGTTAAAAGCCACTGAAGAACTTAATGCCTGCTACCTTTCCTTGATAGAAATAATACAACAATGGTGTCTGCTGACGAGGTACGATGATAATTTCCTCATCATCTCCAAACATCAGTTGAACTATATTCATACAAAAAGAAAGTGGCAATGATGACAATCCATCCTGCCACCAGAAAAAACAATGAAACAAACCTTTGGAGAAGAAGAAAAAAGAGCAAACCTCAAACCGACGCGCCTGCACAACCCCCCAACATCTCAATTTCTTACTCGTTCCCGAGTTCTCGTTTTCACAGTTTTTTAGACCCTTAAGTTCTTCGAGCTCGGAAGTGAAGTGTGATCGTATGGGAGATCAGAATAAAACATACCTCCCACTCAGAGCTCCTTGCAACTCATAACATACCAAAATGGATTTAAGTTTTCAGGTTAAACTATCTTGATGGTTTCTTACGGCTAAGGATCTCTTCTTCTTTCAGGCGCTGTTGAAACCTTGCTAAGCGTGCCTGGAGACTGACCAAGCCAGAAGCTTTCCGTGACAGGAGAAAATTCAGTTGTGCCACATAATTATCAATAAGGCTACCTGGTTGGTCAACTTCTGCCAAGAGGTTCATCTCCTGCAAGACAATGGCAAGTGGTGTTAACTGTTAGGCAATAACATAGTGTTGAAATGACATCCAAACTGTGACTAGTGTTAAGCAGTGTCATTATCGGTAATCAGTAAAAATGTATCTGAATGTACATAATCTGTAACACCAGTGGTATTGTGTTACAAGTTGGTGCTTGGCTAAATGATATAAAGATATATCAGTGAACCTGGACATCTAAAGTAAGTGCAAGTAATGGTATCAAAGCTGTACAAAATGGAATTATTCTGGTCAGACGATTTCACAACTATTGCATAACAAACAATGGGAAGTAAGCCGCAAAATTTAGGTTCGCACTTTACAAGAACTAAGAGCACTAAAAACATTCCTATATGAACTATTGTTTGATCGTGCAGAAGGTACAGAAAGAGTCAGCCAGCAATGCTTGTTCAGGATTGGCAAACAAGCCTGTAAACTAGAAAATATTCAGGCACAGCTGGCATAGCAGTTCCGGTCCGTGACTGCCTATCTAGTTAATACCCAGCAGTTGCTCAAGCATTTTTGAACATTGCAGGCATTGCAGCTGCCCGACTGGTATACAGTGCTCGACAGATTATAATAAAGGCCACTTATTTTAGGCTTTTATAGCGGCTTATGGCAAACCTTACAAGCCCAAAAGAACAAGAAATTTGTGGACCGCTTATTTCCACCGCAAAACTGGTTTTCTGTGTATCGCGAGAAGCCTGAGGACGGCAGTTTCCCAAGCTTCTCGTATCAGGAAATGAATCAGTACATTGAGCTACCCTCCAACTTCAGTGTAATTACAACCGAAATGCCACCCCACAGAAAAACAGTTCATGCACATCCGACCTGTCTCTCTCCCCGTCCTGCACAGGTAATTAGCATGCTCTGTTTTCCTTTTTTGGGGGGCTTGCTATATTGGACTTCACCGGCCATCGCTCACGCTCAGTGTTCTATGGTTTCCATGCATGAACGCACTGGTAATTAGCATGCATGAACCGAATGTACACGCTGTTCGCAGTGTATCGTTTGCATTTTCAGTGCTTAGCTTCTAATTAGCACTGTCAGATGACGAGCTTTTAATCTACGCAATTAAAAGTTCAGGGATAGCATAGACTTTGCACAACTCGACCTAGAAAATAAGCTCAGATTCCATAAGCCGAAAAGAATAAGAGAAACAGTTTCTCGGAGCTTCTCCCCACAAAATTCATAAGCCGACTTCTTCATAAGCATAAGACCAAAAGAAGTGGCCTTAAGCCGTTACAGGCAGTGAACTGTTCTGTGTATCTAGTCAAGTGAAATTACTGACTTCAGTCCTGTTCGTACTGTAGCAACATGCGGCACTATTCATGTTGGTCTGTCTGCCCATTAGTGCAATGTCAGTTGAAAAACAGATATAAGAATAATCAGTTACCTTGAATTTAGGCTCATTCCCTTATATAGGTTTATTATATGTAAAAGAGATAAGTTTCATTAGAAAAAAATGAGATTATTTTTAAGGGATATGATATTATCATTATGAATCCAGTTTAGGAGCTCAAGATTGTTAGATAAAGATCTGCTCCAATCATGATCATCGCATTAAATTATGATGGGCAATTACACCGCAAGCAACTCAACAATCAACAATACGGAGCAAGATGACACAATATCATCAAACACGAAGACATGCTTGACGTAAATTCGTACGCAGTTGAGTAAATAAAACTTACTTCCCGCACTATTTCCATAGTATTTTCAATTTCCTTTCTGTGCGCTGCTATCAACGCCTCCTCTTCCTAAACAAACAAAAAAAAGTTTGTATCACATCTCCAATTAGTAAACTAAATACGATTATGATAAAAAAAATCACCTCAAGTATTGCATTTATTTCCATATCATCACATGAACTTTCCTTTTCAGATTGTTTTGATGAAACCTGTGATGCCAAGGTAGACGATGGTCTTTGCTGCTGCTGTTTCAGTTGCTGTTTATGGACAATCCGACTTACCTCTGGCACATTTTCCCTTTTCGCATAGTTGCTCTGCCGTTCAGATTTCTCTGAAATATTAGCTTTTCTCCGAGGAGGTGAGACTTTTGTAACTTTATCCTCTTCTTGTGAATTAACTGAATTCTGAAGTGACTGTGCTTTACTGCTATAGCCAGTTGGGTTGGATTTCAAATCAACCCTCTCTCTATCACTCAAGGCAGATGTTGAACTAGTTTCTTCTTTTCCTCTATGTGAATAACTTGGAATCATACTAAATGAGTTCCTATCAGGGTCCACTGAAGAACTCGCACTATTTTCAACAACTTTCTTTGAAGCGTCACTATATCTGTTCTCCTGAATCTGGTCCATAGTTTCTTCAGCTTCACCTGATAATGGGTACGAAATGTTGGTAGATTCCTTGCTGGAGGACACAAACTGTGTAGTGAACTGCTCTTTTTTTGAGTTGCCACCTTTCGAAAGACTTTTAACCCTGTTTTTTTAGCAGCAATATTATGATACCTGACAACTAAATGTATTTCGAAACTATCAAACCTAATATGTAAATTTGGAGACATTTAAAGGGAATATCACCTGTCAGCGTATCGTAAGGTATTTAGTGTATGTTCACATGAACCTGAACCCGGTGAGATGCAAGAAATCATTACTGTTCGAGAGTTGCCAACAAACGAATCACGAAGCACCTCAGTGAGCTTGCTTCCTCTGAAAGGAATATGTAGTTGATCATTATCCAGTGCACGAATGCATTCCTTGAGAGCTAAAAGGCTCTTGTTTATTTCTGCACCCTCAATTCTGGTACAAGAAGAAAGTTAGATGGTAAAAGACAGTATTATGTTGGTATTCACAGATAGCATAGCAAGTAAATGAAAATAATACAACTAGTGCATGCAAGAAAAACAGAAGTCTATATCTATAGGATGAAAATAAGTACCTTGTCTGTTTGTCATTATCTGTTGTATCAGCACCACGCTCGCTTCCAGCAAGGTCAATAAAAGATAATTTTCCAACAGCTTTGTGCTTTTAGCTTCATTCGCTTCACGTTCTCTCTGTCTTCTACTCTCTATCACTGGGATGTGCTTCTTCACAGCTAATTGCAGAATGGCATGAGATCGTGATGACTCTTCGTTGGCCCCAGTTGATCCTGTACTTCTCGAGGCATTTCCTCTCTCAATGTATTCTTTGACAATCTGGACATCACAAACCTCAAACTCCTGTAAACCAACAATGCAGACCTGTTTCTTCCCATCTTCCCTAATGCAGAGTGGCCTAGAAAAATATTGGGAAAATACAGCTCACATTAAACCATATAACCAAGTCAAAAGGAAGAAAAAGAACAAAACCCCATAAGATTAATTACAAAACGCAGGTTACTGAGATGTATGTCCAGAGCAAAGTTTTATTTCAATGCCCAGTTTAAACAACTAAGGTTGCTGAGTAATTCTCGTACTTCCTCCGATTCAAATGTAAGACACGGCACAGTTTTCAAGATGGTACTTTGACCATGAATTTCTGTGCAAACATGTTGCCTAACATAAAAACAAGTGCACATAATAATACTTCATGATAAATCTTTTTTTGCGAAAACGCAAAAAACATTTCTTTTCGATTCATTGATAGAAAGAAGGTTTATGTACAAGCCCAGAAAAAGGGCCACCCCACCCCATACTGATGTTTTGGATGTTTTGAAAACGCAAAATATCAATTTGATGCTTTGGATGCCAGTAATTCTTTCTTCATTGATGGCAAAATTAGAAATGTTTTGACTGGTAAAAGTCTAAAAGGACTTATATTTTGGATAAGGGTAGTATTTAATATGAGTCATCAGTTGCCCTGAATTCGCTAAAGCATTGAAAGCACCCCTGACAAAAGGTGGTGGTACTTCATATGATCAGCAAGAACCTGGTTTCACTAACCACAAAACTACTCGCATTATCATTGTTAACCAGTTACCAATAGGTAATCACCAATTATCACATATATGTGTGTGTTCTAACACTTGTATACAAGAAACATAAAAGGTTTTTCCGTCATTCCTAAGATATAATCTTATAAATGTGAAACATACAATCATACAGGGATAACATGAACATGATCACACAGAGATAAATGCAAAGGAAAAAAAAGGAAAGAAAGATAAGCAAAGTACCCAAGTGGCAGCCCAAATTACATGTGTAGCTGCATACTATACCTAAACAATATGCCTACAATTAATGGCAATGACGACCCATGAAGTTTACTATGCCAAATTAGATGATATAAGAATGCAATGCAGCAATCAACCTCCTTTCGCTGAGAAGATCAAATAGCTTCCCGCCATATATCTCGAAGTAGCTAAGCCACAACTTGAAATTTTGAGTCCGGTACACAGGTTGATGCAAAAGACGAACCATATCCTGTGCAGCCCTTAGAGGCAGGGGCTGCATTGTATATGTCTTGCCACTACCTGCATAGGAAGGATGATTAGCCATGCTGCAAAGCAAGACTGTCAATCAAACTAGGAATCGGTAGATGTGCAAGAACGATTCCTAATTCAAAATTTCAAATGCGTTAGAGTAACTCCATGTACATCATAACATCAGATGACATAGATGAATAAAGGCTGCATCTAGCATATATAGCATCTTCAGAAACCATTGAGAGAGAAAGTCCATGCTGTATTGATTTTAAGCACATTTCTAATAATGCTTCCAAGAACAGAAATCACATATTGACCTATCAAACTGTCACATCAATTCCATGCTACACTTAATGTCAAATGTTCAGCTTTATCCCTTCCAGGAAGTCGGAAATCATAATAGCTGTGTATAGGCCATGTAGAGCCAAACACTTGACAGACAGAACGTTTAAAAATAAGCAATTCAGAAATCTGAAATACATTGAACTGAATTGTGTAGAATCTATGGGACATACGGAAACATGACTAATCATAAGCACACTGAACTGAAGACATAATTTGCCGGAATTCTAAAGAAAACAGGTTAATTGTTTAACAGCCAGCGTTAGCTAACCTGTTTGGCCATATGCAAAACATGTTGCTTTCGTCCTTTGGAAAATTATCGGTATAATGGGCTCCACGGTCTCCCGGTACACCTGCTCAAACAACGAAGTACCTTATATGCCAAGAATTACATGGTAATTGGTGAATAAGAGAAAAGAAGACATTCTGCAGCCACTGATGATGGTTAGAAAAAACATATTACCTCATCATTAGTGACTTCCTCATCCAGTACAGCATCAAAGCAAAATTCATGTTTGTCCACATAAGCTGTCAAATCCACCTTCCAGTGGAGACTACATGTTAATCACAGGACAAGCTAAAAAGGCTTATTAATGGCAATTTTATTATTGATAATTACATATGATGGTTAAGTGTTGCATCTTTACTGACAAACTTAATGAGGACACACTAGCAAGAAAATAGATCACATGAAATGGTTTGTCTCAAGCAATCCTCTTCCGTAAATTATACTTAACCCCCATATGTGAGAATCTAGTGTATTTCAGTCATGCACTCGTACATATTGTGGTCGTGCTAGGCATCAAAACCTGTGATGCATAGCTTTGTATTCATAGGGCATTACAGCAGAATACTAAAACTCCTGTGATGCTTGACATCACAGTCACTGTGGTGTCACCACTGCGTACATAGCAACAATGTTACATAGATTATTTTAGCAAACCATATCTAGGCCCGCAACAATTATACTACAAGTGCTGTGACGGGGAAGATGGATCTACTATCTTTTTACATTTCAGCGTGCCATTGCAGGATGCAGACAGACGCCAATGTGCAGACAACAAAACTTAAACGCTCAAAAAATGGTCTTTTGAATGAAATGCTTCAAGCTCTTCATATTAATGTTGCATAAATGACAGGTCCAACTATCACTATTCAGTCTGTATCACTTCAAAGCATACTTGTTCGCACACATCATAATTCATGACCTATGGCATATCGGCATTAAAATGATTTAGTACTGTTGATTTTGAACACAGGCAAGAAATATATGTTGCTGTAAATATCATACTGCAAACAAGAGCAGAACAGTTGTCGTAGAAAACTTGGAAGGAGGAAATGGGTTGCCTCTATTCCTACAGTTGCCTCTGCTTCATCACAAGACATCTATAACCCCATAAAAGACGAGCCGATGGAACCATATAATTTTATATCTGTGAACTACCAATGCAGACATAGTGAAGAATACTAACAAATAGATGAAAGATGGCACCTTTAGTTTAGGTTCATGAACAGTCAAGAATTGAGAATTATGTACATCTATGACATCCTCCTCCTTTCGAGATATCTCCTTTCTGTTCAGAGGTCTCTTCCTTACCTGACATTGTTATAATTATTAATCGAATAATATTTTCACTAACATTAAAAAGCAAAGAACTAACTGCATTATGATATCAGTGCATAACTGTAGACAAAGTAGTAGTACTTGGAAGTTGGAAGTGACAACGTACCACAACTTTAATCTTTGCTACATTACTTTCTCTAGTATTGTTCTCTTTTTCGCTGGTGACTGCACCACTGTAATTTTCTGATAGACCTTGCTGGTTTCCTGATATTACATCGTCATCATCGTCATTGGTTTCCTTTGGCACAAAGGGTGAGGCTTCAAATGGTTCTGATGCTACAGTCTGACAAAGAAGACACCATAGCTGGATTAGACCACGTGAAGGCATTACTGCAGCAGAACAAATATTAAGATTTGAACATGAAATGCGTTCAAATCTCTATCACTTGCATCATCTCCCTAGTTATAGGAGAAGGTAACAAAAAATGAGCAGATGCAGATATACCATTTGTTGTGTGGACACACAAGGTTGTTTTGCCTATACTATCCATAGACATACCTCAGAAAGAAGCTCACTGTCATCCATCGCATGAAGATCCAAAAGGCCAGCTCCGAATTCACCTCTAAGTTCAGGTGAGTAGAATCCATCTATAGAATGGCCGCCATTGAAGCTCTGGGCTGTTGGTGTGTATGGCTCAGATATAGGTGCAGATGCTGATTCGCCATTAAAATTCAGGCTCCTTAATAGCATGTAAAGCTTTTGTTTTTCTTCAATCGATTGGGGCCCATACCCCTACAAATGATAATAGTAACATCTGTAAAACTACATATAACCACTTGGCAACAACAAATACGTATTGATAAAGCTCTTATCGCTGAGCAAATGATAAGTCCTCCAAGGCTTTAGCTATTCATCATAGGCAATATTAGGCATGCTAAGCAATACTAGAGGTGCAAAGTGCCCTTAGTGTGAAATATGAACAGATACACAAATAACTAGCATGGCTTCAACATGCCGACCTCATGCATAGATCTAGTACAGATTAAAGTTATTGTTGGGTCAAACCTTTGCACTAGATGCCACAATCAAAAGTTGACATAGTCACCTAGGTAATGTCATGTAATATGAATATTTAATACAGTAGATGTTCCTTGAAATTCAAGATCGAGAAAACTTCACAGTTCCATTGGGCATGTAACGTAACAAATAGCAGGTACAATATTTTCTCTCTAACTAATATTCAATTGTTTGCAACATAATAAACCAAATTCAGTTTTATGTGGCAAAAAAAATCATCCTACAATTTGCATTCAGCTAACTTCTTTGCACACCAACTCAACATTACAGAAAATATTAGACCTCAAAACCATTTTAAACAAACATAGTAACCTGCCCTCAAAGAGTGGCGCTATTCAGTCTCAATTCAACCCATCCAGCTAACTTCTTCACACTGAAGAGGCATAGTTCCACCATCCAGGTCAACAGAGTGCAGTTCTAAACTGAACTTCATGTAACATGCTGAAAGCAATTAGTCGGGGCGTTGAAATGCTATTTAGGGGACCATTTCAAAACAACATGCACCAAGATACTATCTTACAATTAACTAGCAGAACTATCAACCTAACCATTTTACATCCTGCCTGCAGTGGCAACTTTCATAAGCAGACTAGACGCAGGCGCGCCAGCCATTTAAGTTCACAAGGCTGCCTCGATAATAATGAACACAGATTCACAACAAACCTTCAGGTAGCATAACCCCGACCTGCCAGACTTGGAAACCCTAAATTTCCCATATGACCCATACACCTACATATCACTCATGGCGCAGTGTTGGTTTGGAACCCACTACTTTTTCGTTGCACGGGTGCATTTAGGGAACTCACCCCTGACTATCGGGGACGATTAAACTCACTGGTTTCCGACCATTCCTTCACCGATCCGACCAAAAGAAGGGACATACTTGAAGGAAATACAAGCGCCCGCCCTCTCAAAAAAAAAAAAAAATACAAGCGCCCGCTCGCAAGGAAACGCACAAGATCCGCGTGCAGAAGCTAGCGATCGTGCAAATGCAGGCGACGAGACGAACCTGCATGAGAAGGTTCGGGAGGATGCCGCCGGCGCGGGGGTCTCCAGCCATCCCCATCCCCGGCCCGGGCCCGGTCGCAGAGGAAGAGACGGCGAGGTGCTGCAGCCCTGCGGACTGCAGCCAGCGCGCCATCACCGCGTCCCCCGAGTCACCCGCAGCAGATGACGCCGCGGCAGCGGTGGCGGCGGCTGCGCCAACGCCCCCGCCACCGCGCTGCGACCGCTTCTGCGGAGCCAGCTCGGCGTCCGGCTACGAGAGAGCGCGGGATCTGGAGCTTCTGCAGCTGGAGCCCAGATCTGGGGGAGACAGGCAATGTGGGTGGGATTGGCGCGGGGTTGGAGCGGGCAGGGTTTGGAGGGGCGAATCGGGATTGGTGCTGATCGAGTTCGCGGTGGGATTGTACGAGGGAGAAGGGAATTTTGGGGGATCGATTGCGGAAGGAGTTTGAAGGTGGTTCTGAAATGGTTTTCGTCGAGAGAGGGAGAGACGTTTGTTGCTGTTGTTGCTTGTTGGTGAGCCACGTTTGAAATAATGAAATGGGAAGGAGAAAGGAGAGATGGGTGTGGAGATGGTTTTCTAGTCTCTTTTTTATCTAGACTAGATCAAGACACGGGAAGAATTCAAAGTTTTTCATGAATTGGAGAGCGTCTGCCCAGTGGGCAGCTGTTTTCTGTTCCTTCCGATCCAAATTAGAAAATGTTTTTTCCAGTGAATGCCCGGGGAATATTGGTTATCCCTTAACCTCATTCGCGTGGAAATTTGGGGCCACTAGAAGAAAAGAAAACGTACCACACCCATGGTAGAAGGTTCATTTTTCGTGGTCAAAAAACGCGTGGCTGTCAGCTTAACAGGTCGGCCCAGGTTAACAAGCCAGTCCATTAGATTTAGGCAGGTTGTCCCATTAGGATCAGGTAGGCCGGGCCCTCAGGTTTAGATAGACCGACCCATTATATTGGCAGGTGGGCCCGTGATAGCCCATTTTCGTTCATACATTTGTTGGACCTCTTTTATGTCCTATTTAGGATCATTTAGGTAACCCATTAGACGGCTACTAATTATAAAATTGTTAAATAGTGGCCCAAAAATATATGGCGGGTGGATTGGCCAAATTAATTTTTGAATGCTTAATTAATTATTAGAAATATCGACCAAATTAAAATTACATTCGAGTTCATCAAGCACAACAGATATTGGACGGAAAGTTTTTTGCCAGAATCTTACAACAGTTAATTAACAAGATCCGAATCTTACGAGCTCAGACTAGACTATGCCATAATTTTCTAGGCTTTATCAATTTCACATATATATTTATCAATAGTTTTGATCGAATCTTCCATGCCTTTCTTCAGCTTTTACGCTAGAGGTCGAAGAGTGGCTACCCTCAGCATCAAGATATGTATCACTTGTAGGTATTGATTCAGGTGGACTGGTAAGCAGGTAGACTTTTTTTTTCAAGAACATGCATAGAATGCATGTCATGACATTAAGAGAAGGGAGAGAGTGTTACAATGTTAAAACACAGTAACACACACTACGCTGGTGCACCAGCCTGCCTCAATCAAGGCCTACTCCTCGCTACTACCTACACCTCTTCTAGCCTGCATCCACAAATCAAATTCCTGGTGGATCAACCTAACAATGACAGTGATGGAGGCCTGTCTCCACTCGAAGTTTCTATCATTTCTTTCTAGCCACAAACGTTGGCAACCGGCGATGACAAGTGAGACCAGCTGCAGTCGACTCCTCTTTGGTTGGCAAGATCCCAGGCTATACCACCAGTCCCTCAAACTACTTGTTGTTGTTGTGTGAATCGTCCGAACCCCTTGGCATCTAGGACCTGGAACCAAATTGCGCGCGCCGTGGGGCATTGTACCAGCAAATGGTCTATGGATTCGGGTAGCTGATCACATAGCAAGAAGACTGAAGGTCCTAGGAGCCCCTTCCTACTTAGTCTGTCTCCGGTCCAACATCTATTGCGCAGCGCGAGCCACATGAAAAGGTTCTCTTTCCATCTGAAAGTATGCTGAGTACGCCGAGTGTGAAGAGTATGCACCTCATGTAGTGAGTTTCCATCTGAAAAATGTACCGGTGATCTTGGTGATCCAGGAGTTGTTCTGCAGCGCTTGTGCCACTGTCATCTGCAACGCACTTGCGGGCTTGATGAATTCTAATAAGTCCAGAGCTATTGTTTTAGCACTGCAGCCCCCAATCCAACTGTCATACCAAAACAGGGTTAATTCTCTATTACCAACAGTGCAGTCGGTCGCAGCATAGAACATGGCTTCTGCAGTAGGGGAAAGACTAAATTGTAAACCATTCCACGATCTTAGCGGTCCATTCTTTTCCAGCCATTTCCATCTGATCTGAAGAGCATCATTTAACAGCCTCAAATTATGAATACCAAGCCCTCCGAGTGCTTTCGGCTTGCAAATTTGGTCCCATGCTACCTTGCAATGTCCTCCCTTTACTTCATCCGTACCTTTCCAGAAGAAACAGCGACAAATTTTATTGATTTGCTTGATAACCCATGGTGGAAGATCCAAGGACAGCATGTGATAAATGGACATCGTCATTAGGACAGAGGTGATCAACACAAGCCTTCCCCCTTCTGTAAGCATCGCAATTCTCCACGTTGCCAAGCGCTTGGCTAACTCATCGAGCAACGGCTGCCAATCACTTTTCTTCAGAGCCCTTGGAGAGAGCGGGAGACCGAGGTAAGTGCAGGGAAACGTCAAAATCTGACATGGGAATGCTGGTTGTATCTGCTGGACCTCATTTTCTTTGCAGCGGATCGGCACGATGATGCTCTTGTTGAGGTTGGTCACTAGCCCTGAAGCAGCCCCAAAACAATCCAGGAGCTGCTTTGCCGCGTTGAGCTCTGCTTCGATAGGCCTAATAAACATAGCCACGTCGTCTACATATACTGAGAGGCGGTGTCCGACACCCCACCGATGCAACGGCTCGAAGATGCCCGCGGCTTCGGCCTTGGCGAAGACTGCTGTCAGAACCTCCATTACTAAGATAAACAGCTGAGGAGAAATCGAGTATCGCTGTCGTAACCCCCTTGCGTGGAAGATCTGCTCTCCTGGAAAACCATTCACAAGAACACGAGTACTAGCAGTGGAGAGGCAAACCGAAACCCAATAACATAACTTGGGGCCAAAACCTCGGCGACGAAGTACCTCGAGAAGAAAGGGCCAAGAAATCGAATCGAATGCTCTTGCGATGTTGAGTTTCAGAAAAAGAGCAGGAACCGCACGTCGATGGAAGGTTTTCAGAGATTGACTTACTAGCATAAAGTTATCCTGAATTGTCCTTCCTTTGATAAATGCACTCTGGTTAGCAGCGATCAGCGAGTTCAGCTTGGGTTCAATGCGAAGTGACAGGGCCTTAGAGAAGATTTTGGCAATGCTATGAAGGAGACTAATTGATCTGAATTCAGACAAGTCCACTGCAGCAAGTTTTTTGGGCAGGAGGGTGATGAAAGAACGGTTGAGCGCCTGAAAACTGCGACTGTCCTAGGTTGTCAGATGCTGAATTGCAGCCATTACATCTGTTTTGATCACCGACCAGCAAGATTGGAAGAACCGCAAGGAAAATCCATCTGGGCCGGGTGCCTTGCGCCTCCCATATTTCTGCTTCCGTAAAGCCCTCCTCAAGAGCAGTAAGATCCACCTCCGTGAAGTCCAATTCATCAAGGTTGATCGTACTAGTCTGTGGCTGAGGTGTGCCCAGCAGCCGCTCAAAGAAGACAGAGCTGATCTCGTTCATGCCCTCCTGTGTAGTTTCCTCCCGATCTCCATTCCGTAACTTGAACAAATGATTCCTTCTACGTCGCTAGCTAGCGTGCGAGTGGAAATAGGAGGTGTTAGCATCCCCTTCCTACAACCAAAGGTTGCAAGACCGTTGATGAGCTATCGTGCGCTGCAGAGAGGAAAGCCCAAAAATCTTTTTCTTGAGTTCTTTCCGAAGCCAGCTTTCAGCAGCAGAGAGTGGTCTGGAGTCTTGGGCCGCATCAAGCAGGTAGACTGGTTCAGCATTATTCTGGAATGGTGTATCAGAAAATCTATGGATCATCCCCTCAGAAGTCATCCTGCAATATTAAAAAAGTGTGAAAATAAGTTACAACATGGAGCCAAAAAAGCAAATAAGTTTCTTTAGTGGGGGGGCTAGCCCCCCACTCAACTCTTCTTGGGTCCGCCACTGATCAAATATGTGGAAATACAGATCAATACAGCAAGAATGTAGTATGTATGAATACTATGTTATTCATCGTGTATAATCAGGAAATTGCCAATGTTATAATCATTGGACAAACAGTTGACAAAACCAAAATTAAAACCATGTAAAGGGAAAGACCCAAAATATGCATGGACTTACAGTAGCTTGTTGTAAAAGCATAGTATGATGACTACCTTGAGGCCACATTTTCTGTTCAACAGGCTTGAAGTGTCTGCAGTTCAGCGTATTGTGCTCCATTGTCCATCTAAACATTTAGTATCATTTGCACAACCAAATCAGCTGGTCTGTAAGGATGAAAGCAATTAGAAGTTCGAACTAACAAAATGGAAGGATATAGGTTGTATAAGATATGTCTGTATACTTAAAAATTGCATTAACAATGACCAGAAGTCATATTCAAATCAGCTAGGAACAAATTTAGCCCATAATTTGTTACACGACTTAAAGCATTTTCACAAACAAGGTGTAACATGTGTTGAATTAACATGGCAAGATTTTAAGTATCATGCATATAGGTTATAACTTATAACATGTCAAATAATTTACGACATTTAGCAACTGAAACCTCATATTTCAATCTTGTTGAACGTCAAATGGTTAGTGTTGTCGTATCGGCATTGTAGATAGGAGACGTGGGTCCTCTAGCCGAGGGGGAACCGAGGGGGTGAAGGGGAGCGTCGTCGAGGTTGGGATCGAACAAGGCAGTTTACCCAGCTTCGGATCTCGCAGCGGGAGCGAGGTCCTACGTGCTGCTATAGTTCACTATATGGGTAATAGCCTTGTACAGGTTACAATGAGGTAAGATCTTGCCGTAAAGGCGCCCCTGGTCCGGCTTATATAGGCGACCGGACCTAGGGTTACAAGGTGATTACGTATCCGGCAAGTATATAGAATCCTAAACCTAACCGGCATGTCTGCCGCCTTCCGTCTTGGTCTTGGTGGCTTCATGGGCTTTGACCTTGGGCATCCTCCTTGCCGGCATCCGCCTACCTTAGTCGTCACCTAACTGGGCCGCCCGGCAGGCAAAGCCTTTACCACCACTGCGGGCCACCCTGGACTAGTCGGATTGATCCATGCTGGTGATACCCCTAGTTGGTATATCCCCAACATTAGCCCCCGGAAGGGTTGAAGTTCTCCAGGCGCCGTCTTCTTTTGTCGGCGACGTCCGTCTTGTTTCTTGAATGTAGGCGGCTGAAGAGCTTGAAGTATTCCGAAGTTGAAGTAAGCGGCGATCCATCTAAAGCAGTCGGAACAATGCCGCCAACATGGGAAAGACGGCCTGACTGCTTGTCAGGAATCTTCCATGTGTGGTCTTGACAAACTGACAAATCTCGTCAAATGTTGATGGATGTCGTCACGAAGTCCATGACAGTTTGAACTTGGACGTGCGTCATGATTACCTTCCCACTATGCGCGGAAATCGAGGCGATGGCAGCGCGCGCCGTGGCCACGACGGGCGAGACGTGGACGCGTGGCGGAGATCGTGGGCTCTGGCCGCTTCTCGCACGAATCGCGGAGCAGAGGTGGTAAATACCCCAATCCCCCACGCGGTGCGATTCACTTCCCATTTCCCCCACTTCACCACTGCCTCTTCCTCTCCCTCGAGCTCTCCTTCCTTTGCATCGCACTCCGGCGACCCTCCGAGCGGCGCATTCCACCATATGGCAAGCACCGGCGAGCAAGATATAGGAGCGGTAGCGGCGGCTGCGGTAGCATTACTCGCTATAGCGGGATCTGGATCCGTGACGGCGACGGCGGCGACGAGCTCCGCGTCGTCGTCCTCTTCTTTCCCCGTCACGGACACGGGCGGGGTGACTTCATCTTCTCCAGCACCGGCGGCGCCCACCACCACGACGTCCCCCTCCTTCCCTTTGCCATCCCAGAGGTTCCCACCGGCGAGACTGTGGTTGAGGAAGAGAAGGTGACGGATCAGGGCTCCCGCTACTGGCTGCCGTCATGCATGACGGAAGAGTACCTGAAGGAGCTGCAGGAAGGCGACTTCTTACCGTCCAAGGTGGATTGCGAATGGCGGCTACCAGGCGACGAAGCGGTCCCTAACCCCGAAGACGGAGAGAGGGTCGTCCTGGCTTCACACCTCCTCCGCGGTATGACCTTACCGCCCTACGCCTTCTTTTCCGCCGTCCTCAAGCACTACGGGCTGCAACCACACAACATTGCGCCCAATAGCATCTTAGTACTGGCCGGCTTCCAAGCGCTATTTGAGGGCTACTTAGGCATAGCACCTACTGTAGAACACTTCAAGTACTGCTTTTTGTGCCGCCGGCAAACCATACTAGGTGGCCAGCTGGCAACGTGGGTAGTGTAACTTTCAACTGCCGCCAAGGTGACTAGTATCCAAAGATCCTGTACATCGAGTCGGTGAAGAACTGGACCAGCACCTTCTTCTACTACAAGGACATCCCGGCACCCGGCAACACGGTGGGGATCCCTGCTTTCGTCAACGGTCTGCCAACCTACAAGGCTTGCTGGACGGAGAAGGCAGCGACTGACTTGCCGGAGGAATACCGCATTGCTTTTAGGCGGATTGAGTTCCTCACCAAGACAATGGAGCCTCCCCACTTTGACGGAGTTGACACCGTCCTGTGCTGGCTATCAAGGCGAAATATGCCGCTTCGCCATCGCCGCTTGAAGATGTGCGAATACAAGGCGGAGACGACCAACACAAGTAGCACCACTCTCGACGAGGGAGTGCTGCTGTATCGGTTGAGGGAGCTCATCCAGCCCAAGCAGATAAAGGCGGTCGAAGGCGTCGCCATGTTCACCCATGACAATCCAGCCCCAGAGGTAATCCGGAGCTTTTCTGTATTCACACGCTTATTCTGCCTATTTGTTGCTGGATTGACGGTGCATTGTCTTTAGCTGAAGAGCTTGACGGACGCCGACTTGGCTTCGAACTGGTACGATCCTGGGACCGGCAAGACCAGGAAGCGCAAGATTTGCGGCCCTTCTTCCACCAAGGATTTGGAGAAGAAGAAGAAAGCAGCCGTCACCGCTGAGGCGGAGGATGAGACCCTGGGGAGCAATGTTCCCACAAAGCAGTAACTAAGCTTTTGCTTTGCTCACTTACCCTTTTGTTGCGTGTCTGCTAACCTGCCTTTATTCCCTATATGCAGAGCGAAACCTACCATGGCCAAACTTCGCTCCAACCTCAAGATAGCTGCCGGCAGAGGCAAGCCGCCAAGGTCTTCCCCAGCCACTGCACCAGCCACACCTGCCGCCAATACTCCCGCGATCCTCTGCCTGGGAACATTTATGGCGGACAACGTGGTGATAACTGGTGCTGCAAAGGCGGCTGCGGAGAAGGCGGTGGGCAAGAAATCTGCTGCCAGCGTCTCTACGTCAAGAGTGGCTGAAGCTTCGGCTAGTGATGTCGCCCGATTTATTGCCATGAAGCAAGAAGCGACGGACGAGACGGGAGAGAGCATCGGCGCGACCTCCTCCGATCCCGGCCATGGACTTGGCGGGGGAGTAAAAGATGTGCGGCAGACACTGAGGACCATGCGCGAGGGCACCGGCAACTGGTACTCGCACATGAAGGAACTCCACGGTCTTCTTCATGAACAACTTGAGGTATGAATAACCCATAGTCGCAGCCCCCGAGCTCTTTGGCGGCTAAAAGATTTTTTAGTCAGCGGAGTGATCCTTTGACTATGAAGCTTTACCTTACCGTTGTTTCGTGCGTCTTTTTAGGCTACTCTTGCCTCGAACCTGGAGCTGTTCCGCGCCCAGGAGAAGAAGATCAAGGAGTGCCGCCAACTGCAGCAAGATATCAAGCTGAAGGACACCCAGATTGCGAGTTTGGAAGAAGCTCGCAAAAAGGATGAAGGTGACAAATCTCTTTGCCTTCTTAACGTCCGCCAACCTTCTGGTTTTTCTTTCGACAAGTATTTTAGTCGGATTTTCGCATGCTTTTTGTAGAACTGCTAAACACTGCACAAGATATCCTCAGGAGCTCAACTGACATGCAAGCTTTAATTAACGAAGCTGCAGATCTGTCCAACGAGGTCATGAAACTGAAGGCGGATCACGCTAAGGAGCTGGAGGCGCCAGACATGGCGCATGCCACCGCGGTGAGCAAGTTGACGGAGCAGATAAAAAATCTGAGCGACAACCTTGCCGAGGTGACCAGAAACTCCCAGCTTTAGCTGAAGAAGCACGCTAAGGCCGTCTAGCTAGCCGAAGAGACACTTGCCTGCCACCTGGACGAGATCAACGCCATCCATGAGCATGTCCTTGGTGACGTTTTTTCTCTTCATGTCATTTCAGTACTTGAATCACTTGCTGTATTTGCTAACTCTGAAGTTTTGCTTTTCAGCTCCGGCAAACCTTAGCGACAACGAGGATACCACGCCCCGCCTCGCGCGCATTCTGAAAGTTGGTGAGATAATCACCAATATTATTGACGCAGGCAAGGCTTTTGCCGCCAAGTTCTCCCCGAGCGAGCGGAGTGATCCCGTTGTCCTCGAGGCGTTGCCAGAGGTGCTGAAGAAGGCGACCGACGAACACGAGAATGTGCTACGCTCCGCCGCATGTGGTAGCGCGAAGGTGGCGCTTTCACTGATGGCCGCTTGGTACCCGGAAGCCGACATGCACCAGGTGACGGAGTTCATGCCAACAGAAGACGAACATGGCAAGTCCATTGATCCGAAGAAGGTGATGGCCTCCGTCTCTGGTTACACGACTCGAGTCGCCAACATGGTTGACCTCCGGCTCTTTTACAAGGAGCATCCCGATCCTCACCTTGCAATAGGCGAAACCTCCTTGGCAGCCGACGAAGATGCCACGGCTGAAGAAGGCGAAGCCTTGGCTGACGAGCGCAGCCTCCAGGATGGCGGAGCCAGCCCCCAAGATGTCGGCGTCAGCCCCTAGGACATCGAGACAGCTTCCCCATGACGGCAGCACCTTAGGCTTCTTTCCTTGCAAGCATGGCACAAGTAAATGCGTTAAACTATTAACGCTAAAAAACTTGTCTTATTCTGGGATGTAAATACTTTTGTTGGGCCAAACTTTTATGCTACACTTGGCGGTAGGCCTATTTAAGTGGCCCGCCCTAATATGTATCTGTGTTTATGTGTTTAGCTTTTTCATATGTTGGCGGAACATCATCTCAGTTACTTTAGCTGTGCCAACCAGGTGCAATACCAATTAGTTTAGACACAGAGACCAAAGCCGGCATGTTGGTGCCAACGACATATTACTAGACGACCCACACACAAACAAATAGATAGTCATACAAGGCGGTGCAAAGATTGTTTGCTTAGGTTTTAGCCGGCAGACGGCAATTGTCAAAAAAGTTGGAACCACTAGCATGGAGCAAGAAAAAATTTGGTAACTTTTGACATAACAGATATACGATTGCAAGAAAAGACAAAAGATAGCATCATCTCAAAGCGGAATGAGCAAACCACAGACTTTTATTTCATAATCATATGGTTCTTATTACAATTAAAAATTGCTAAGTGTAAAAAGGACGTAGATGCTCAATGTTCCAAGGCCGCTTTGTTTCGTCGTACTTGTCGTCGACCTTTCTTTTGCGCTTACGGCCTCATTTCTTCCTATATCCATCTCGTATGTCTACCAGGTAATAGGTTCCATTGAGCAGTGCCTTGCTGACCACAAAGGGTTCTTCCCATGGCGGGGATAGCTTATGCAAGCCCTTCCTGTCTTGGATTAGGCGGAGGACCAGGTCACCTGCTCTGAAACTGCGTTGTCGCACTCTTTGACTGTGGTAGCGTCGCAAATTTTGCTGATAGATGGCGGATCGTGCGATGGCAACGTCTCGTTCTTCGTCAAGTAGGTCTAGGCCATCCTGTCTTGCATCATGTCGGATGACAACACTGCTTCTGCGCCGTAGACTAAGAAGAAAGGAGTAAACTTGGTTGACCTGTTTGGAGTTGTGCGTAAACTCCAAAGGACAGATTGCAACTCATCAACCCAAGCCCCAACTGCCTTGTGCAATGGTACTTCGAGACGAGGTTTTAGTCCTTGTAGGATCAAACCATTTGCACGCTCTACTTGACCGTTTGCCTGGGGATGCGCCACTGAGGCCAAATCCAGCCGGATGCCATATTGGTTGCAGTATTCCTCAACTTCGCCCTGCGATAAGTTTGTGCCATTGTCGGTGATAATGCTATGTGGCACCCCAAACCGAGAGATTATTCCCCACAGAAAATTGGCGGATGTGCCGCCATCAAGCTTTTTGATAGGCTTAGCTTCAACCCATTTGGTGAACTTATCTACAACCACAAGCAAATGTGTGTGGCCACCAGGTGCCGTCTTAAATGGACCAACCATGTCCAAGCCCCAGACTGCGAAAGGCCATGTGATGGGTATTGTTCTAACTCCTGAGCCGGCATGTGTGGTTGTCTGGCATATAGTTGGCAGCCCTTGCATCTTTTGACGATATCCTCTGCATCTTCTTTAGCTGTCAACCAGTAAAAACCCTGCCGGAAAGCTTTGACACAAGGGAGCGGGACGAAGCATGATGTCCGCAAACTCCAGCATGTATCTCATCCAACAGGTTCCTGCCTTCATCTGGTGAAATGCAACGTTGGTAGACTCCAGTAGTGCTACGCTTGTACAATTCACCTTTGATAATCGTGAATGCCTTGGCCCTTCTTATGATTTGCCTTTTTAATACCTCATCGTCCGGCAACTCTGATTGATCAGGAAGTCCAAGTACGGTGTCGTCCAGTCCGGCTTTACCAGATAGATGGCATAGCTAGCATCTTCTACTGGTTCTGCCGCTTCGGGGTCGAGGAGGTCTGCTCCTTTTTTATCAACGGCTTGTAGAGGTGCTCCAGGAAAACATCCTTTGGTACCTTTTTGCGCTCGGACCCAAGTCTGGCAAGTGTGTCTGCCGCCTCGTTTTGAGCTCTTGGGATGTGGCGGACTTCGTATCCTAGGAAGCATTTAGCAATTCGTCAACAGTGGCTCGGTATGCCGCCATTGTTTTGCTTTTTGCGTCCACGTGTCACGTATCTGCTGCGCAACCAGGTCTGAATCTCCATAGCAGAGGACGCGCTGGACGCCTAAATCTTTGGCGATGTGTAAACCGTGAAGGAGTGCTTCATATTCGGCAACATTGTTTGTTGCTTTAAAATATTTGTAGCACGTAGCTTAGCTTGTCTCCTTGCGGGTTTCTTAGCACACACCAGCCCCCGAGCCCTGAAGCATCTTTGATCGTCAAAGTGCATGATCCAGTATTCGATTCAGGGAGAGGTACTTCATCCATGGCTTCTGTCCAATCTGCGACAAAATCTGCTAAGGCTTGAGACTTAATGGTGCTTCTGGGTTTGTATGCGATGTCGAAGGCGGCGAGCTCAATGCCCCATTTGGCGACTCGGCCTGTTGCATCCGCGTTGTTGATATATCTCCCAGAGGTGCCTTGCTCACTACAGTAATCGAATGTTCCTGAAAGTAGTGCCTCAACTTCCTGGCGGCGTAGAAAATGCCATAGACTAGCTTCTGGTAATGTGGGTAACGCTGCTTCGAGACGGAAAATACTTCACTGATGAAGTAGACATGACGCTGCTCAGAGGCGTCAGCTGCTTCCGCCTTGCGCTCCACAACCATGACCGCGCTGACAACCAAGTTGGTTGCCACGATGTAAAGCAGCATTGGTTCCTCTGTACGAGGTGCTGTGAGGATTGGGGCAGTCGTTAGTGCTACCTTAAGCTGCTGCAAGGCGGCATCTGCTTCGTCTGTCCACTCAAAGTTGTCGGATTTCTTCAATAGCCGGTAAAGAGGCATGGCCTTTTCACCAAGGCGGCTAATGAAACGACTGACGGCAGCTGCTGAGCCGGCTAGGCGCTGCACGTCCTTCAGACATGTGGGTCTGGATATGTTGAGAATTGCCTTGATTTTTTCTGGGTTGACCTCAATTCCTCGTTCGGAAATGATAAAGCCAAGCAATTTGCCGCAGGAACTCCAAAAACGCACTTCTTTGGATTGAGTTTCATCTTATATACCCGGAGGTTGTCGAAGGTTTCTCGCAAGTCGTCAAGCAAATCCGCCTTCTTTCGAGACATGATGGCAATGTTCTACATAGACGTGAACATTGCGGCCAATCTGTTCGTTCAGGCATCTTTGCATGCATCTCTGATACGTTGTGCCGGCATTTTTTAGGCCGAAGGGCATCGTGATGTAGCAGAAGGTCCCGTAGGGTGTGGTGAACGATGTTTTTAGCTGGTCTGATTCCCGCATTTTAATTTGGTGGTACCCGGAGTACGCGTCCAAAAAGCACAGCAGCTCGGATCGGCTGTGGAGTCTATGACCTGATCTATACGTGGTAAAGCGAAGTGGTCCTTAGGACAGCACCTGTTCAAACCGGTATAATCGATACACATCCTCAGCTCTTTATTAGGTTTCAGAACCATTACAGGATTTGCCAACCAATCAGTATGCACTACTTCCCTAATGAACTTCGCCTCCTGCAGCTTGATGATCTCCTTCCCTATCGCCTGCCTTTTCTTCTCACCATAGCGTCTTATTCCTTGCTTCACTGGCTTGGCTCCTTTGTAGACATTAAGAGAGTGCTCGGCAAGTTCCCTAGGTACACCTGGCATGTCGGCGGATGACCATGCAAAGATGTCCCTATTCTCACGTAGGAACTCGACGAGCGCTTTCCTATTTGTCATTTAAGCCGGATCCGATGGTGACTTGCTTGGAGCTGTCACCTGACGTCAGATCCACCTTCTTCGTTTCTTCGGAGGCCTTGAAAGTCTTCTTTGGCTCGGCTGTCTGCACCTTTTCCGGCAACTGCGACGTATCAGTTTCCTTTTTCAGCATGGCTAGCTCCTCTGCGTGGAGGACTGCCTCAGCGAAGGCGGCATTGCCACGTTCACACTCCTTTGCTTTCTTGAAGTTGCCATTGACGGTAATTACCGTTGGGTCCAGGCATCTTCAGCTTGCTGTAGATGTAACAGGGTCTCGCCATGAACTTGGCGAAAGCTGGCCTTCCAAAGATGGCGTGGTAAGCACTCTTGAAGGGGACTACTTCGAACCGGATGTGTTCAGTGCGATAGTTTGTTTCCGGTCCGAAAGTAACCTCAAGCTTGATGCTTCCCATGGATTTGGCTTGCTTTCCCGGCACGATACCATGAAACTTGACTTGCTGTAGTCAAGCTGGCTCTCCGTCAAGTTCATGCGCTTCAAGGTGTCCTCATATAGGATGTTTAGGCTGCTGCCTCCGTCCATCAACACCTTGGTCAGTCTGAAGTTGTCGACAATTGGGTCGACGACGAGGGCGTACTTGCCGGGGTGCGGCACGTGGTCTGGGTGGTCTTCCCTGTCCCATGTGATTGGCGCTTGGACCAGTCCAAGTATTGGGGAACATCTGGCACCGTGGCATTGAGCTCACGTAGTTCCGCCTTTTCTTCTTTTGCCGACGGAGTTCCCAGGAAACAGACCAATTGGCGTGTACTTTGGGGTACTTTTTCTCCTTGCGTGGCGGCTTGGGGTCCTCGTCCTCTGACATGGAGACTGCTTCATCGTCGTCTTCCTTCTTTGCCTTCTCAGCTTTCTTGCTCTTTTTTGGCTTCCAGCCAACATCGGGGTCCTTCTTGAAGTCGTCCATGAAGCGGCACTCTCCCAGTGTGTGGTTGACCTTCCCGAGTGATGCGTGGATGGGGCAGGGCAAAAGCTTCGCCTGTTCGTAAGTCATGCGGCTTTTGCTAGGAGCGGCGTCCTTGCCCTTACTTTTCCACTTGCGATTGCCGCCTTTGCCTTCGAAGGCGGCGGCAACCTCGTTGGATGGTGGCTTTATCTTCCTGGGGGCCTTGCGCTTGTGACTCGCACGTCTGTTTGGCGCCATGTCCTGGGCACCGTCAACATCGCGTGCGTCGTCGTCCGCCTGAGCGTACATGGTGGCAACCTCAAGCATGACCCCGAGGTCTTTGACCTGCATGCGTACTAGCTTGTGTCTGAGACTTGAGCCCTTCAGTAGGCCCGTGGTGAAGGCGTGGATTGCTTGGTTGTCGTCGACGTTCTCACAACTTGCCTTTGTCTGGATCCACCTTGCCAGAAAAGTCGTCGCAGTTTCATCCGGCTTCTGCACACAGCGCGTCAGATCGGTATACGTGTTAGGTCGCTTGTATGTTCCCTGGAAGTGTTGGGTGAACACCCGTTCCATGTCTAGCCAGCTATGAATGGACTTTTCTGGAGGTTTTCAATCCAGCTTCGGGCTGTGCCCTCCAGCATGAGGGGGAGAAAACGAGCGGCGACTAGGCCACTGCCCCGGCAATCTGGACTGCCAGCGCATAGTCCGATAACCACGAGTTTGGCTTGTCTGCTCCGTTGTACCTTGGGCAGCTTTTTGATACTGATGTCATGTCCCTAGGAACCTGAACGTTGCGGATGGCTGGGCCAAAGCACTCGGGGCCGAGGTATGACTCTTCTTTTCCCGCCTTGATATCATTGAGACGATGTCGTGCGTCTTCTGGAGCGAGCTGCCTGTTGGATCTGGCAACGTTCGGCTCGTCCTACGTAGCCCGGCTTTTGCTGTGCCTAGGCTCGTTATTGTGTCCCGACTTCCGCTTTCGCGCCTGGGCGCTAGCGGTGGGGAGCGTGTGCGGTCCCTGCTTCTCCTTGGTGGTGGAGCATTGTCGCGGTTTCTGCCACCTCTTGGCGGCTGATTGTTATCCCGGCTGCCGCCTTCTCTCCTAGGCGGTGGAGGGGGTGCCTCGTCGTGTCTGTTGTCGGTACGGGAAGCCTCGTCGCGCTGTCTCCTGGGAGGCGGCGATTTTCGTGGCTCCCTATCCTTGTCCTTCCCCTTGCCATGGCTACTGGAGCCAGATGGGTCATTGGGGTTACCCCCGGCAGCAGCTTTGCAAGCATTGGATTTTGATTCCAGCCGCCCACCTCGCGTGTCCGCCTGGTCGGCACAAGAATCAGCCCGTGCCTGCTGCTCCAAAGCCTTGTAAACTAGGACAGAGGCATAGTAGATCTTCTCGTCCTTGTCGTAGTCGTCGTTGTTGAGGATGTCTAAGGCAGCCGCAGTGTTGAGGACGGGAGTACTCAGGATTACATCGTCGTTTTTGTCCTTCCGCTGAGGAGCCGATTCCCACTCGAAACCAAGTCTTTGTGCAGGGGACTTATACTGCTCGGGAGACGGATCCCGATATTGCAAAGTGCTTTTCTTTTTTGGCGGTGGCGCTTTTGATTTGGCCACCGGCGTAGTCGTGAAGAGATTCTTCCTGAAGGTTATCTTGGCGTTCTCCTCCTTGGCTTCCTTGAGCAAGCCCAGAACTTCGTCTTGTTTCTCCTGGAGGTGCTTGGTTTGGTTGACAATGATCGTGCGGAGCTTCTCCAGGTCAGCCGGAGCTGTCTTCTCGTTGACGGGCGTGTTCAGGACTTCTGCCAAGGCGGCTATGTCTTCTTTGCTTTGGACGCCTTTGTTGCATCCGCCTTTCTCCAGGATTTTCTTCTTCGGAGCCGGCGGGGGCTCCACGCTTGGCAGGTTGTCGTCCAGCGCGGAGACTTTGGCGGCATCTGCCGTGTTAGCCGGATCCATTCCAGTAACCTCAGCCACAAAGGCCTGCTGCATGGTTGATGACGAGCCTGTTTCCGACTCTGAAGGCGGTGGTTCTGGTGCGCTGAAGCACTTTTGAACCTTCTGCTCGAACATGCTCACAGAGTCTTCTTCGGAGTCAGAGTCTACATTGACTTGAACGGTAGATCTGGATCCGGCATCTGACATCGTATCGTCCTGGAGTGCAGGAAGGATCGATTTAGGATCGTTACTCTTTGGCTGGGAGTCGGATCCCAGTCCGGCAACACCACAGAAGTGGAGATCAGAATCCACCGACTCCTGGGAGAAGGCGGACTCAGATCCGTCTTGCACGTAGTCGAACTCCGGGTGGTTGTGGGCGAAAAGACGGTGTTATTCTTTGGGAAGCCCATGGCCTCCGGAGTGAACCCGATGAAGATCTCGTGCTCGCCAACTGGGACGAGCGTGTAGGCGATGAGTCCGTCCTTCGCCGGCATCCACGTTGCGTCGTCTTGTACGTAGCCGATGGAGCCAAAGCGCGATGAGCGGCCAACGGCGATGGTGTCGCCGATACCGCCAAGTATTCCCGCGTCGAACGTGACACCCGACGCCTTAGGCCCCATGGTGGGCGCCAACTATCGTCGTATCGGCATTGTAGATAGGAGACGGGGGTCATCTAGCCGAGGGGGAACCAAGGGGGTGAAGGGGAGCGTCGTCGAGGTCGGGATCGAACAAGGCAGATTACGTATCCGGCAAGTATACAGAATCCTAAACCTAACCGGCAAGTCTGCCGCCTTCCGTCTTGGTCTTGGTGGCTTCATGGGCTTTGATCTTGGACATCCTCCTTGCCGGCATCCGCCTACCTTAGTCGTCAGCTAACTGGGCCGCCCGACAGGCAAAGCCTTTACCACCACTGCGGGCCACCCTGGACTACCGGATTGATCCATGCTGGTGATACCCCTAGTTGGTATATCCCCAACATTAGCCCCCGGAAGGGTTGAAGTTCTCCAGGCGCCGTCTTCTTTTGTCGGCGACGTCCGTCTTGTTTCTTGAATGTAGGCGGCTGAAGAGCTTGAAGCATTCCGAAGTTGAAGTAAGCGGCGATCTGTCTAAAGCAGTCGGAACAATGCCGCCAACATGGGAAAGACGGCCTGACTGCTTGTCAGGAATCTTCCATGTGTGGTCTTGTGAAACTGACCAGTCTCGTCAAACGTTGACGGATGTCGTCACGAAGTCCACGACAGTTTGAACTTGGATGTGCGTCATGATTACCTTCCCACTATGCGCGGAAATCGAGGCGACGGCAGTGCGCGCCGTGGCCACGACGGGCGAGACGTGGACGCGTGGCGGAGATCGTGGGCTCTGGCCGCTTCTCGCACGAATCGCGGAGCAGAGGTGGTAAATACCCCAATCCCCCCCGCGGTGCGATTCACTTCCCATTTCCCCACTTCACCGCTGCCTCTTCCTCTCCCTCGAGCTCTCCTCCCTTTGCATCGCACTCCGGCGACCCTCCGAGCGGCACATTCCACCATATGGCAAGCACCGGCGAGCAAGATACAGGAGCGGCGGCTGCGGCAGCATTACTCGCTGCAACGGGATCTGGATCCGTGACGGCGACGGCGGCGACGAGCTCCGCGCCGTCGTCCTCTTCTTTTCCCGTCATGGACACGGGCGGGGTGACTTCGTTTTCTCCATCACCGGCGGCGCCCACCACCACGGCGTCCCCCTCCTTCCCTTTGCCATCCATGGCGACGGCGGTCGTCGAGCCTACGGCCACCCCAGAGGTTCCCACCGGCGAGACTGTGGTTGAGGAAGAGGGGGTGACGGATCTGGGCTCCCGCTTCTTGCCGTCCAAGGTGGATTGCGAATGGCGGCTACCAGGCGACGAAGCGGTCCCTGACCCCCAAAACGGAGAGAGGGTCGTCCTGGCTTCACACCTCCTCCGCGGTATGACCTTACCGCCCTCCGCCTTCTTTTCCGCCGTCCTCAAGCACTACGGGCTGCAACCACACAACATTGCGCCCAATAGCATCTTAGTACTGGCCGGCTTCCAAGCGCTATTTGAGGGCTAATTAGGCATAGCACCTACTGTAGAACACTTCAAGTACTGCTTTTTGTGCCGCCGACAAACCATACCAGGCGGCCAGCTGGCAACGTGCGGTAGTGTAACTTTCAACTGCCGCCAAGGTGACTGGTATCCAAAGATAGCGAGAAGGACTTTATTTTCTACATTTTGTAGTTTTCTTTTCTACACTTTGTAGTGCTCATATGTTGTAATTCTATGTAATAGTTATGTTGGAATTCTTAATCAGGGGTTTTCTCTCCGGAGATGTAATTAACAGATCTTTTATATATATATGTAAGAGTTCTGGAAATAAAGTACCTGCAATGTTTGATCCTATATTCATTTTATGCTTTATGCATTTAAATTATACTGTATATCTATGACGTGGACGCGTATGTATTATTTTTGCGATCGCCCCATTTTGCCGTCATCAATTATGTATCTCTTTGTATGGTAAGCAATTGTCCATATAGATTTGTGAACTAACCCATGATATGTGTGTGTGGTCTTTCTATGTGGGGCCACTTACATTTCCATGGGTTTGCATTAAAAGGAAGATTTCATATAGCCCATGCAGGATGACATCAAGTGGTGGTCATCATCGAGTTTAAGAAGTACAAGTTCAAGAGAAGCATCTCGATGAAATCCTATGCTTGAAACTTGTAAGGCCCCCCAGTCTGAAGTAAACTAATTTCATCGATCGATCCCCTCCCATTCTCTGTTTATTCCTGCTCTTGCGCGCGCGACGACGCGAGCTCTGCCTAGGGTTGGCCCGCCGCCGGCCGCCTTCTGCCACCACCAACGCGGACGCCGCCCGCTGCCGCTCGCAAGGAATACGGGATCCGCCCATGGGCACCGTAGCTGCTCCTCCCGTCGATGTGCGCGGCGCCACGCATCTACCGGTAGCGGCGGCCACCGGCCGGCCGGCAACAGGACTGCAGGAGCTCCTCCGGTCCTCACCTGCTCGGGTCCTCTCTCTCCCGTCTCGGCATCAAGCTTTTGTGGGGGCAGCCGGGCTACCAAACACGCGTCTGTGCGACTATGTGTTCTAGGTTTATCCATAATGTTCACCTCGCCTACAAAGAGCTCTCTCCAATCTATGGCAGAAAGCCGAGAAGAAACTTGGACTTACGATTCTTGATATGATGATTTTCAAGAAGATGCGATACAACTATAGAGCAAACAAATGTTAACTGTTCGCAAAATTTAATATTTAGGGATTTTATGAGAGCAAACAATTGTATTAAACTGTTTGAATGTTCACATGTGTATGTGATTCTAGATCATTTATTTCCTCCAACTTTAAAATATTTTCTTGTAAAAATACTGGGGCAAATTACTCACCGCCATAGCAGGAAAAAAGTAAGAGTAAGCCATCAACGTGTCCATGATATATTGGCCCGTGTGTGAGCCTCACATGAGATGGCACGCAAAAGCTATTGTTCAAAGTATAGACACATTGGCACAATCGCAGCAAAGTGCAACATACAAATGAACTTGTAATTGGAAAATTCAGTGCTCCAAATATTTGTTAATGAGGAAAACCTCCTGCAAAATTCAATCCTATACAGATTTCATACATGCATTGACGAACTGTATCTGGCTGCTTCAAAAGGCGCAATCACGTTGATTTTTCAGACAATCTACAAAAAGAATTAGATCTTTGAATTACAGACATTCTACTGCAAAAAAAATATATATCCTACAGTTAATATCCCCAGGGTCCTCAACTTGTATCAATGGATTGCAGTATCGTGCTGTAAGCATTGTGGCTAGCGCCTACCACATCAACACACAAGTAATAGTTTATACAACACCAATGTACCAGCCGTGAACAATTCCATTCCATGATGGCATGTACAGCCTATAAATAGGTAAAGCAAAGTAAGAAATCAGTATTAGTGTCGTTTGATGGTCCATTCTACAAAGGAAATAAAAGGAGAATACTGAGTGGAGATTTTTGGCTCTCGAGATCCAGTGCTCACTCAAATTAAAAAATCGAAAATCATATTTATGAGTTTAAGAAAAACTGAAAAAAAAAATCCATATGTAGCCAATGCTATATCTCACAAACATGCAAAATATCAATTTCAAATAGTTTGTATTCTGAGCTACACAAAATTGACAAAAGTGTGGATCTGAGAATGCATATTTTTAAATCTCTAAATTTTATCATATTTTGTTATTTTTGTGTAGCCTATAATGCAAAGTATATTAAATTGATATTTTGCAAGTTTGTGGGATACACCATTGGCTACATCCAGATTTTAACTCATAAATGTATTTTCCGATTTTTTTTAAGGGAGAGCACTGTAGCTCGGGAGCCAAAGACACTTTCCGGAGGATACTTTAATAAATGGGGGCAACACTACTAGAAAGATTGCACTTCTCAAAATACCTCTCTATTGTGTGAAACACCCATGAACTACTTCCAATATGTTACTCATGCTAATGAAAGAGGAATATGGAGATTTGCAGGGCTAGTTTCAACCATACGAGAATAGAAAAGGAACACTGAGGTTTGTGGGTGAACTGAACTGGTCATATATGTTTTGATGTGTACTCACCGAGTTAATGAGCCTGTATTGACAAGTTGAACTATAGACGAAGCTAATAGGAGCTACTTATGCAGATTGTAAGCTACCAAGAGAACATTTGGGTTGTGCGTGATCAGAATTCGGCAGTGTGCTCGATACAGCCCAATTCATACTTTAGCTTCTCATTCGGTGAAGCTTCATTAGAGCAAAGCAAAAAATACTAACGTCGTGGAATAATTGAGAAGCCCCAAATGTTTTTTCCTTATGAGTGGTTTTCGTAACAATGTAAGAAACGTATTTTTATATGAAGCATCTCACACAGCTCATATCAACATATCATAGGATGTGCAAGTGCCCCTATTGTTAAAACTGCTGACACCTTCCCCGACTCCACCCATGCTCCGTTGTCCGCTTCTCTCCATGGAATATAAGCCACAGAGGGAAATGGGTGAATGGGAAAGAAAGAGGGACGATACTTTTCTCATTTCATTCCGGTGTGGCTAAAAAAATTCTAAATGCTCACGTCAGCTGAACAAGGGAGTAAAACAGTAGTGAAACTCGGTAAAGTGAACAAAAAAAGACCAGAGGGTTCTACGAACAACTGCAATACTTAGTGGGGAGTATAAATGACTTCTTAATATATAACAACAATTAAAATGTCAGGTTGGTGTATACTCATACCTCGTATATATCATACTGCTGAGAGGCTGCCGATCTTTCCCATCTCATAGGTATCAGCGTAGTAGTACAGCTTGACCTTATTTGATAAAGACAATCCAGAAGCCAAAGGAAGATTTCGCAAGTTTAAGCCATCAATATCAGCAATATCATCAACAAAGGCGGTGACATCCCCAAGTAATCTAAAGATAACACAACGGCAATCTTGCTGTAGATCCAGAAAATCAAAATATAGTGGTGTATTTGCTTTAACTTCCGGTAAACGGTATTCCTCTACAACCAGCTTGCCAGACTCCTATAGAAAAAAACATAAGCACATGAAATCGTTTAATGCACACAAAGTACAAAATAGCAAAGTAAAAACTATATATCCATCTAGAAAATTCAGCTGTAGGCTTCTCAAACCCTCGAGTAACAAATTCATGCAGCAGAAACTGGCTACTACAAACTTGAAAGGAAACAGCACACAGACGAACAATTACGATAGTATGTTCAATCAGTTATAGCTATATTAGAGTTCCAAGAAAACACAGGGTTATTGGCTGTGAAACTGGAACCAGCCAGGTTCCAGTTGGTTCCCCTGGCTGGTTCAGCCCCTTAAACAAAGTGTAAACTCACCTGTTAAGGCTATCTTGGGATCTCAGGAATGAAAGACACATTTTGCAGGAATCCAATTCCAAGCGCAAAACAGAGGAATGCAGAACACTTCGAAATATGATGAATAGTCGTATTAATAGATCGCAGGAAAATGGCCTCGATCCTAGGCTACTGAGTGTGAGATGTTGTAGGAACTAAGTTACTAAGGTATAGGAAACCAACCCATAGGAATTTGGTAGCACGTTTGACGGAATCCTATGGAAATCCTACAATCCAAAGTGGTCCTAATAACTTCTCAAACTCAACTCCTAGAAACTTTAAATTTCAATTTTTTTAATCATTTTCACCCCAAAAGTGCCCAAAGAACAAAAGCTGTGAAGATATAAGCAATATATTACACAAGCATGAAAATCCAACTTTAAAAAACAAACATATAAAGAGGTCAAAAGAACTATAAAACTGTCAATTTTAGTCACTAAATCAAGCGAAATTGGACCACATAAGCAGTGCCTCGTTACCTTGACAACTGTGACTTGTATATGAAGAATTGCAGGATTTACATGTCTATCTTCCATACGTGTCAATGAAAACTCCCTCGTATCCAATTCTGATGACAAAGGTGAATGGGTTACTCGAGGTCTTATAACACTGAAGGAATCAAGGCGAAATCCAGCTATTCCAGGAGAATTAGGTAAGAGATATTGTTCGAGAACAAGATCATTGTCTGTCAACCTCTCAGCCTCAACTGGAATCTGAAAAATAGGAGGGGAAAGTTTAGCAAAAAAAACTCGAAATAGAGGTTAGAAGTGTTCAGTAAAAAGACAGGCTTTACCCTAAATCTGCCCAACGGTGCTGATCCATCTAAATAACTTTTCATCCTCATTATTCCCACGGATGTGTCAGGACCCATTTCCTTTGGCAAAGAGCTACCAAAAACAACAATCTTTTTTGCATGGATGAATGAATTGTGTGGACCGCTTGCCTTAGAATCAATAGATGAGCTTTCATCCAAGGATAGAAGATCAAATTCTTCATTAAACTTGGTTGAGCCTGAACCAATATGGGGAAGTGCCATTTTAATTGTAATTATGCGACAGCGGATAGGAGTTGGGAAGTGTAGTTTAATGTGTCTTGGTGCCTCATTCAAGCTACTCAAATTTTCTGGTCCACAAAGCTGCGGAGATGACACTATCATATCTTGTACATCCCACTTTCCTATGAATGTACGATCATCTCGCTGTATTTTATTACTAGCCCATATCTCCACCTGCACAAGCAGCACGGTTATCAGCATATGAGGTAAATAATTGCACTAAAAAAAACACGTGAATTGGATATAGCTCAATAGGGCAGCCCAAAAACTCTTCTTGTTTCGCATAGGTAGCTAACTCTGTCACTATATGAAAAGATGCTAAAACACATGAATATTTTTGTTAAGTCCAGACAAGGATATGGCCAACCAACTAGATGAATTTGCATCAGTAACCACAGGAACTGACAATTTGTGTGCCTCCTTGCCGCTTTTTTGGATTTGCAATCTATGAAATAACCAGGCTACACGTGAAATCTCTTACGGCAGCTGATGTATATGTTTTCGTACAAAGTTCAGGAGAGGAAGATAATTCTATTGTATTGCTTCTCTTGTATCTAGAATTCTAGATGCAGCTCCAGGCAGAGTTTCAAAAAATATGTTTTCCTTCTCTTGTTCAGAGCTAAGGCATTTGACCAAACTATAAGGAATTCTTCAATAAAAGACATCAATGATTTCAATAGCTTCAATTTAAATGCCCTGCTTGCTAAGTTTTTTCCGAGAAAATGCAAAGAGATTTTGCGTTTCTTTTCATTGAAAAGGCAGAGTTTGAGTTACATTCCTCCTAGGAGGTCCAGGGTAAAAAACTAAAAAATTAATGTACATCCCAGGTCTGGGGCAGCATGTCGCTGAGCCCTATTTGCTAAGTTTATCAAGAAAACTAAATATAGCTAGTAGCCTAGGTGTTCCCATGCATAATAGTGAAGAAATTTCTTATGTAGATAAACGGACATCCAATGAAAAAAAAGACCACAAATAAGGACATCTTACAATTGGGCAGTCAGATGATAAGTAACCACAGGAACTGACAATTATTGCAACTCCAGAAACATCTGATAAACCGCTAAGAACAATCGGGAACTCCACAGATGTGTTGCCCTGTGGAGCTTTCCAGTAGGATCTGTGCACTCCACTGCCAAGTGGTGCAGTAATGAAAACAGTGGTGCAGAGTCACTAGCAGTTTCTACCTGAAAAAATAAAACAAAAAGGGAAGGATCAGAGCAATACTCTGCAGCAAATCAATATAGAGCAGGGAAAATACGATACAGCTTCAGAAAAAAGAAAATTGAGATGACCATGTTAGGCTCAAGGCTAGTGCATTTGAGTGTCTTCCCATGGTCCATGTGCAACAACGTTGTAGATGCAGCAGTGTTATATAAATACAAAAGTGGCAGCAGATCATAAAGGGTAGAAGTTAATCATAATTAGTACAATGTTGAGGAATACCGTATGTAAAAAGCTTGCATGTGGAAATTCTGCAAGAGATTCTTCATCATCAAGGATCTGCTTCAATTGTCCCTGACCAGATTGAACGCTATGTACTGAATCTGATATTCTACTGGGCTCAAGTTGGCAGACCTGATTCACCGCTTTCAGTGCTGCTTTCTCTGCACGACCTTTTCTTCGCAAACTATGAAGAACCCTGACATAATCCACATAGAGTGCATGTTTGATCACCTCACTGCAGCATGATTTGCACACAGAACTATCTGCGAGGGCTGAATAGCCACCACCTTGACTCCCACCATACATCTTCAGATCTCTGTAAGTGTTGCTAAGCAAAAGAAAGGCCCCTTTCCCAGCACAGCAAGCCTTGCAAGCTGTCCTTTCACACTGAGAACACTCCACAAATTGAGATACATTTTCACTAGCAGCCGAAGCTTTTAATGAAGATGCAGCATGGATTTCACATGCCCCGCCAGAACATGATTCACCATTTTCACTGATATTCCAAAAGTCTATACCATGGCCATTGACTTTTTCGAGCCCCAATGAAGCATTAACACGATCCTCGAAGACAGCATGCCCCAGCAATGCTAGCTTATCAGCAAAGCTGGATAACTTCAACAGGTAAGAATAATCGACTGAACGATTTGGATCTACTGTGGCAGGAATTACACCAATCGATAACAATGCCCGGTCCCTTTCAGCAGCAGAAAGATCAAGATAAAGACGTTTTATTTCAAGCTTCATCATTTGTTCAAAGTTGAGGCTCTTTCCCTGAAAAGATGAATGAGATTTACATCACTAAGAGCTTATTTTCAGCAATCCGGCATCTTAATATTTCGCTAGCGAGATGGTAGGCGCGTCAGGACACTGACAGGTCAGTCCCACCCATATCATTCTCTTCCTTATCACTATCGCGTCACTCACTCGCGCAGGCGCACTGAACGAACAGACGGAGCACCAAAACAATGGCCGCTCTCCGCCACCTCGCCTGCGCCACCCACAACCACCGTATCGCCGCCAACTCCTCCTCCCTCCTGCCTCCCTGTCGCCGTGGCGCGGCCCTTTCCTGATTTGAACTTATAACCACATTTGCTACAAATATTTCCTTTTTACTTTCTTGTTCGAAATAGGCAATCGTTATTGTTACTGAGAACAGGATCATTGTGTAAAGCATGGAATGTAAGCAGTGCCAGTTATAATCATAAGTTGGTAGGAATTCTCAGTTACAGTTAAGATATTAATAGATAATATAACCTTCTAAAAAATCACTGCATGAAAATACCAATTTCAGATACCAGTTGTACATAAAATTAGCTCAACACAGATTTAATGAAAATCTATCAATGAACAAGATAGGAAGAGAATGAAAATGAATTTTGTACCAAAAAATACCTTTTTATTTCCAGAAAGTGATTCCAAAAACTGGAGATATAACTGTGTGCTGCCATGATCCTCAACCTGGTTATTCACTTCAGCAATAGGCTCTTCTGATGCACTGGCAAAAGGGTTAACATCAAATTCGTCGTCAAAGAAGTTTGTCCGTTCCTCGTTGCCAAATGACGTATTTCCAGTGATTTTTGATTGGCTTGATATGTCAATATCACCAGTGAGAAAATCCACAAAGTTTCCTGAACCACCTGGTTGAACTGATGGCGAACTTCTACTATAAGTCCTCTCACTACCGTGAACATCACTCCCAGGAGAAGAATAATTTGTAACATCCTTCAAACCTAGATCATAGTGAGTACTAGACGATTTTTCATTGATGAGCTCCAAAATTTGAGTAACACATTTGCTATTGGTTAACATATCCACCCATGGAAGAGAAATACCAAGTACTTCAATCTGTTTCAGAAGATTACTCATCTAGTCAAAAACAATATACACAGAAGAAATAGTTCAAATTGTTTAAGCTTCTTATTAAAACATCTACAGCCCAATGAGTGCGTCGACCTTTTTACCTCACCCAGCGTGATGGCTGTTCTCGACATGGCAGACGGATGAAAAGATAATGCGACGACCCGATTTAAAAAGTTGACTTCTCCTTCCAGCTCTTCAAAGTCGTACAACAAAGGAAGATAAGTGCTCTCTTGAACGTTCGGTCGAGCACTTTTACCTGTAACAGCCAAGTCCTCTGGATCAATTCTTC
This sequence comes from Poa pratensis, assembly GCA_947311845.1. Classification (NCBI taxonomy): domain Eukaryota; kingdom Viridiplantae; phylum Streptophyta; class Magnoliopsida; order Poales; family Poaceae; genus Poa; species Poa pratensis. The sequence goes on from CAMZMU010000088.1 coordinate 1,717,085, forward strand.
CAGTGAGAGGGATCAACAAATTTGTCCCATTCGAGCACTGTGGAATGCAAGCTCCCTAAGCAAGTAAACTCGCAGTTAGTTATACATTAGCTTGCTAAAGAAGACATGTAAAAGATAAAAGGCAGCAGGGAACAAGTGTAATAATTTGATTAAGAGAGGTAAATTGCAAAAAAAAACTAGCATGCAGTAAATAAGCCGCTAGTGTCGTAAGATGGTAAAGAACAAAGAGCAGCCTTAACACAAAGAATTCCTTTATGTCCCCAGTTAACACCGTGAGTGCTCAGAATGCACTAGAGTTATTCCCAACAGTTATCCAACTCAGCATGGGCTCATGTGTACAGATGAAACCTACAATAGGTAATGAAATACTCCCTCCGTTCCACAATATAAGATGTTCTAGCCATTTGTCACATGCACATGTGTACACATGTATCTAGACACATTTTAGTGTATATGTGCACTCTTTTTAGTCCGAATCTAGACAACATGTGTACCACCTAAAACATCTTATGTTGTGGAACGGAGGGAGTATAACGGTTTTTACAGGATCAAAGCCGAGCTGAGCCGCTCAGGTTAGCTGAGCTTGACTTGGCACCACTCAGACACAGTTAAGGAGTGCACTGTTTAGCTTTGGCTTAAAACCAAGCTTTGTGCCTCGAATTCAGATTGTCAATTGCAACATAGCATGTCGGCATAAACCCAAATTTGAATGGCACATCTGATGAGGCTCAATATTGGCAAGGACTGCAGTTTTCATGTATTTCCAGTTATCTAGTCTTGACATTAAGTACACATGCCAGTCCATTAAGCCTAATCCTAAAAGTGGGCCAATTTGCTATTAAAGCGAATGGACACATCTGGCACAAAAAATTATCAGAATATACAGGTAAGATGAAGACAAACCTCAACAACAAGCTTAAGGGCATCTAGGCTGGAACCAACTCTGACATCTACAGTAGCTGGATACGAAGAATCTTCAGCAGCATGGGAGACAGTAAGAAGAAGCTGAGAAACTTGACAAGGTTCTCCAAGGTATATAAAAAGCTCAACATAGTCTGCACCTTGCTGGCATACCTGCGTGAGTGAAATGCCTCAATGCGCTATATGGAAAACACCAAGATGTGAGGTATTTATATTACACAACTGAAAATTCTACACCATTTAGACTCTTCCAGCCATCAAGTCACCAGCTAATCGTCTTCCCAGTGGGAGTGGTGGGGTCTGTTAGGGTCCAAATATGTGGGCTGGGATGAGAGCCTAGCCCAGCTGGTATCCAACATTTATTCCCAACAGTTATCCAACAAAATATTTAATGTACCATAGCTATCCCCTAATTCAAATAAATCAGGTCACTATCAGGACTTATTACTCGACGTCAACTATATAAATAAAGAAGCAATACCCAAATAAGATCCTTCTTCTTGAAGCTGAGAAGACTGGAACCACCATCAGCCATTGGGGTGATACTAGGAACTGGTTTCAACATGCATCCAGATGGCCTTGATAGCACCTGAATTTTCAGCACAGAGATGAAAGTCTAAATTAGATACAGTAGCAGCACGTTAGCCTATGCATATATATTCATTGGTACCAATAGATCCCTTACGACATATAAAGAAAATGATGGTATGAAGCCATGAATATGCACTGCGCTCTCAGCATCTGTAATGTTGTTTCAAGGGGTCCTAAGAGAATCTTTTTGGTATGGTACTGGTCCTAAACATACTAAGAAGAGTGCGAAGCTAGAGGCCGCTCCTCTGACAATGACCGACTCCATGGGAGAAACTCTTCTGTTCTTCCCTTGTGTTGCACACGTGATAGCGCCAGAGGTTGGAAAAAAGGTGGAGCATGTGGCAGATGGAACCGTTACAAACTTTGTGGACTTTTTACCAACGATAAACATGGGACGTGGAACCCACCTTAGGTATGCCCAACCAAACTATACACTGCTGATCCTCTCAGATAGCAGATACTACAAGTACATAATGTGAAGAAAAAGTAACAGGAAAACAGATTTGTGGTCCAAACATCTAAAACTGTTATCTTATTCTAAAATAGTATAAGCAAGATGCACATATTTTTCTTAAAATGCATAACTAAGCCCAGATACATCATGACTTTTTTATACAAGAAAATATAAATGTAGATATAGCATTATGACCTGAATAATAAGCAAGTATATCTCAAGTATGCGTATGATCTTTTTTTAAGAATTATGCTGCCTTGGGTTCTGACTTCTGAGTTAGATATTTCAGATCAGCAAAAACTTGGCAATTAGCATTTAAATACAAAAGAACAAAATTTCTTACCTATAAATGAATTTCTAACACTGGTAAATTGAAGTCACTTAAAACTGGGAAATCCATATTTTAACTGTCAAGATTTCTTCCATTCTAATTGTGATAATGCATTCTAGTTAAGTTACAATCGGAAGTTGCAAAATCCATGCAGAGAATTGACTATCCGGCTATTCTGTATAAAATACATATTAATAAAATGAACTTTGTAAATACTATTACTGATAATGAATAAGTTTACCTACTTTGAGAGGAAAAATAGGGATGGATGGAAGATGCTTATATAGCCTCAATCCAAGAAACATCTCAAACTGCTTTTGACGAGAACTATCATTCATATAATTGTGGAACCTTCTTTGAAGTGTAATCTTGACATTCTGAGCAGCTGAGAATTTACCGAACTTTCCAGTCTCCTCCTTGAATATGTTTAGAATCTCGCTGTGCATAGCTTTTGAGCCAGTGTACAACGTGGCATGGATATCACCAGCCAGAAGAAAAATTTCTGCAAGGTGGTTCACTGGGGTAAGCATTGTTGAGGTCTTGAACTGCTCGAATGTCATGTCAAATCTCTTCCAGGGCTTTTGTGGAGCCTCCTGGCATGGATGCTCCCACGAGGTAGTACGTGTATTATGATCAATATAAAATGATTTGCCTGTTACAGAATCAAAGCGTTCCTCCCATCCAGGGGGCAAAGAACGAGCACTCCGGCCGTTATATTCAGAATGTCTGCTTGCTGATGACCCAAACATTGCATCTATATCAAGGGAGATACCAAGTCGACTACACTGTTCGACAAAAACTTGAAGTGCCCCAAAATAGCTAGCGGCATTGGTGCGATCAAGAGAATCTGCACAATTAAAACGTACCACCCCAGTTTGAACCGATTCCATGCAGAACCCACCATCATCATTGCAGATAATTGATCCTTTGCATTCCTTCAACTGCTGCTTTACACTATAGTAATTCCCTTCACTGAAGCCAATGGCCATTGTTGGTGCTTTAAGAAGTCTCCAAAGGCCCTCAACTGTCTGCTGTTGCCCCTTTGACTTCACAGTGGCATGCCAGTCATAATTTATCAACTGAATCCAGGTGTTTCCAAGCTTGCCAGTAGACTTCAGATACTTCAGAGATTCTTTGAAATGTTCAACTAGAATTGTCTCAGGTTTTCCTTCAGCATATCTTAGCAAGTTAACACACACGACGGGAACCATTCCAGATTTCTTCAGCTTCGTCGCACCGACTTCAGATGATTTATTACCATATCTTCTACCCAGCCGTTGGTAGTATTGCAAGGTCCCATTATAAGGATCATCAGCAACATAAATTTCTGCTTCAACTGACACAGCATTTTTAATTTCTGCACCCCACCATATCGGTATAGTTCCACGCCGCCATATGTATGAGCTAAAAGGGATTATTTGTCCACCCTTTTGAGGGGCCCAAACAAGTTGCTCGCACTCTACTTCATTGCCGGTGCCAGAACATGCATTCAGCCCACGAGCCAAATAGCGGGTTCCAGGATGTAACCGACTACGGCGTGCAAGGAGAGCAACCAGCCCACCTTGCTGGCCAGTACCTCCAAAATTGCGACACTCAGCAAAACCCTGCAAAAGAATGACACAGTGGCCTGGCAAACCAATGTCCTTGAAAGGCCTTGATAACCACCCATTCCACACGAATTCCTCATCTGGTTCCTGAACGGTCATCCGACTTGGAAACGGCCTGGTAATATCCCTTGTTTCACAAAAGTAGTACTTACCATCAATGTCAAGATCAGCCAATTCCTTTATATTCTTCAGCTCCCCAGTCCCCTGGGCCTGAGGGTTTTGCAACTGAATCTTTATCCATTGACTCTCCACCACGGTATGTATACACCCACCTCCAGGTAGGCCTGGGACTGTTGCGCTGAGCTGGGTTGCAACGAGAAGCAGCGCATAACTTCCCAATACAGCATACCCTAGCACAGCTTTAGCATATGTGGTACTCTTGGATAGAAATCTGGATCCATTTGTGATGTGGTTCAAAGCCTCGGCCTCCGAATCAAAGAGGTCCTCCCCTTGCTTCCCCTGGTAGCGCAGCGCGCCTGTGGTGGGGTCGACGCAGATCACCTGGGTGTCACCTGCTGTGGACAAGCTAACCACAATGTAGACCTCGTTTGTCTCCAACACCACGACAACGGCCGATGTGTTGCCACGGGCGGACTTGCCCATGGAGGTTCAGTTCAACCCCCAAATTTGTTTCTGCACACAATAAACTGCTTCAGTGGTATTAATGCGGAAAAACGGATACCAAAATGCTTGGCTAGGTGCGGATCAAAAAATGAGTGGAAGTTTGTTTGCGATTGAGTAAATCAAGTGGTGGAGACAGCAGGGACGCGATTGGGTAAACCGAGAAGGACAGGCGGAGGTTCGGGGGGTGTTAGGCGTCGGCGGTGACGCAGAGCTACACAGGCACAGCGGGGGTGGACTGCATGAGAGATTTCAGAGCCGCATTGGAATAGGGCAGGACAGGAGAGAGGGAGAGGGACGGGGTCAAACTGGGGCCGACCTTGAAGAAGAGAGATCTGGCTGTGATCTTACCAGCAAAATGGGTCGCGCCACGGTGGATCTCCACTCCACAGAATTCCAGAAGAAGAGACCCTCCGCGTTGAGGTGGCAGGCGTGCTTCCGTGGGAGGATGGGCTTGAGGGCTGAGGCGGCTTTGGTCACGGACGGCGGCGGGGGGCGGCAGCCACGTGTGAGGCGAGCTTTCCCCGTCGCCGGAGACCCGATCGTGGACGAGGAGGCGCAGCGTGCTCGACGGAGCAGGATCAAAATAGGTCGGGAAGGCAAGAGATTGGGGATCGGAGACGAAGAAGAGACCCGGAACCACAACTCGGTACTATATCTCCGCCTGTTTCTTCTTCCCACTACTAGTATTTCTTTGGTTCGTTTGCACTTTGCGAAGAAGACACGCGACGCGAGTCATGGAAGATGCACTGGCAGATGGGACCCACGGGTTGCTCCATGGCACCACACGTTACTCTTTGCTTCCCAACTGTTTTGAGCATAGGTTCTGAGATGAATTCAGAGATTTCGATGCTTCTCTGCATCTGCCAAAAAGGTCATGTATCATAGTATCTCTAGAAGATCCAAAACAACACCTACAGCGTGTTTTTTTTTTTTTTTGAACAAGCAAGGGCGCCAAGGGCGCCTAATTTATTCCCAGCTCAACTGCACCAGGCAGCTGTGATTACAAAGTCCTGTAGGTTTACATTTTGCAGAGTGGATAGCAAAGGACAAGGACTGTAGAGATGAGCTGAGTTTGTACATCTGTAGATAGGCTGATCTAGGCTGAGCCTATAAGCCTGTGTTGCACATCGGTGAGCCTCTCCATTGAGATTCCTGGATATATGATAGATCTGCGGTGAAACACTGGATGTAGCATTAAAAAATTGTGCTAAACATTCCCTGGCATTCCAGTGCAGGAGAGGGTGATCAATTCTTCTTGCTGCTGCTATCTTGGCAAGAACCTGATTATCCGTCAAGAATATTGGCCTGTGAACACTAAAAATGTTTTCTAGTTTTGCTGCTAGTAGAAGAGCTTTCGTCTCTGCTTGAAACACTGTTTCTTGGTGTTTTGTTGAAGCCTGTATCCTGATGCACCAGCTCCTACAATCTGCATTGTGTCGAATGAATACTCCCAGACATGTTTCTCTTTCGTTCCCTTTCCAAGAAGCATCTGCAAAAAATAGTGTTCCTTGAAGTGACGAGACAGACTGCAAGGTGGCACCCTGCAACGGAATTGTTAGTGTATCCATGGGAGTCTGACTTTGCTCCTGGCTGCCTTCCTGCTTATAAGAGTTAGCATTACAAAGTTCAAGGTCTTTTAAAAGGGCTTTGGAATTAATAGAAATTTGATAGGGCTCACCCTTTTTTCTTTGAAATAGCATGTCATTTCTAGATTTCCAAATGCACCACATAAAGGTGAGGATATTAGGTAGAGTAGCATAAGGATGATTCATTGTAAGCAGATTCGAGATTATTTCTGTAAGAGTGGTGCAATTGGCAGTAATTAATTCAATTCGTATGTACCAGGGGGCAATAAACCAAGCAGCCTTTACAAAAGGGCAGGTAAAAAAGAGGTGTACCTCGTCTTCTTGCATACCACACCTGCAACAAAATTTATCAATGTGTTTTGAATACCTTCCTGCTCGAGCCCCTGTAGGAAATGCTTTCCGGAGGAATCGCCAGGCAAATGTTTGTATTCTTGGAATAACCTCTTTTGATTTCCAGACCTGCATAAGTAACTGTATTGTTTGTGGAGCAGGAGATCTGGGTCGTTCCTCTTGCCTCTGTTCATAAAGTACCTGAAGACATGCATAATATGCAGATTTTGTATTGCACTTACCGTTTTGAGTTAGATTCCAACATAACAAGTCTTGATCATCAGAATAAATGATAGGGGTTTGCTTAATGGAGAGAGCTGCTGCAGGGGCGAATAAAGTGTCAATTAGGTTGTTATTCCAAACTTTCTGATTGGGTAGCCAAAGATCTTTTGCATTTGTCGGGTAGATGAAGCCGGGTTCTTGGACAGTTAGATTGTCATAGATAGAAGCCCAAGAAGGATACCACGGCATTTTCCAAATGGAAATATTTCCTTGCGTTAGTTGATAGGAAGTGTGGGCTTTAAGAATCGGAAGAATTTTAAGAATTGAAGTCCAAAAGGCAGATTTTGGGACCTGAGAATTGGGCCTCCAGATTGAGGAACCATGGAAATATTTTGATTGTAAACACGATGGAGGTGGTCATTTGGATTTTGAGCTAAGCGCCAGGCAGCCATAAGAATAAGACTTTGGTTTACTGCCTGCAGGTTTCTAATACCCAACCCTCCTTCTTTTTTGGTGCACACAGATCTTTCCAAGCTCTTAAGCAAAGGCTTTTTGTTTTAGTTTCATCTCTTATTCCGGTCCACCAAAAATTCCTAATAATAGAAGTAAGTTTTGCAATGAATTTCTTGGTGAAGAGAATGTTTGACATGTAGTAAACTGGAATAGAGGAAAAGACCGATTTAATAAGTTCTAAGCGAGCAGCATGAGAAAGTTTGTCCGCTTTATACGTGCTTAGTTTTGATTTGAATTTGTCGAGGACAAAGTTGTAAGCTGAAGTCCTATTTTTTGCTGGCAGGATAAGAGGGTGACCCAAGTGAATAAAGGAAGAGTCCATTTCTTGCACAGGAAAGATGGTCTTGATAGCCTCAGCGTTTGTTGGTTGGACATGTTTGCTAAAGATAATTCCTGATTTTAACCAGTTGGGTGTTTGTCCAGAGATAGAGCAAAAAGTATCAAGGATATTTTTCATTGTTGTTGCTTCTTGAATAGTAGCTTCCCCACATATAAGTAAGTCATCAGCAAACAGGAGAGAGTGAATGCGAGGGCAGTTTGGACCTAAAACCACTCCTTTTAGAAAGTTGTTGTTCATAGCGTCCTGAAGAGTTAGCGAGAGTTCATTGATAGTGAAGACAAAAAGGTATGGCGAAAGGGGACAGCCTTGTCGTATACCTCTGTCGCTACGGAATCTCGCAAACGGTTGACCATTAATGACAACTGAAAAAGTCAGCGAGGAAATACAGGCATAGATTAAATTTATGAAATGACCATGCAACCCTTTACGAGCAAGGGCTTGTACTATGAAGTTCCATTCTACACGGTCGAAGGCATAGTAAGGTCTATTTTGAGCATAAAAGCCTGATGTTTCCATGAGGAAAGGGCAAAGGAGTGTGTAATTTCTTGAGCAATGATAATGTTATTACTAATACGCCGCCCTTCAATGAAAGCCTGCTGAGCTGGGTTTATATAGTCTGGCAAATGAGGTTTAAGTCTATTTGCAAGGGTTTTAGCTATAAGTTTGTAAACAACGTTGCAAAGACTTATTGGTCTATAATCAGCAGGTATAAGAGGCACAAGCTTTTTAGGAATTAAGACAATGTGAGTTTCATTAATATGTTGTGGCAAAACTCCTGAGTTAAAGAAAGAGATTACCAGATTTGTGACATCGTCACCTATCCAGCTCCAGGTTGCCAAGTAGAATTCTACGTTGAATCCATCTAGGCCGGGTGAGGCATTTTTCTTCATGTCCTGCAAGGTGTCCCAGAGTTCCTGTTTATTTGGAATAGAGTAGGTGTAGTCAGAGGTGTCTTGAGGGATTTGCGTGTGTAGATAAGGCCTGCCAACATTTGTATTGGTGGAGGTAAAAATATGCCGAAAATAGTTTACAAAAATGTTAGCAATTTGCTTCGGCATGTGCTGGAGAACATCATTTTCGTCCTTGATGGATACTATCATGTTTCTTCTTCTCCTCTTGAGAATAGCCTTGTGAAAATAAGTTGTGTTCCGATCTCCATCCTTGATCCAATTCTTTTTCTCTCTCTACATATAAGAATCTGTGAGTTTTGTGAGATTTTGTTCATACCTTGTTACTAGAGAGCTCTCCAAAGCATGATCTTGATCCGGTAGTTGCTTTGCTTGTATTTCTTTTATCTGGTCCTCCAATTCATTAAGTTCCTGCTGTAGAGGTTTCTTCTTCTTGCACCAAACTCTCAAACCTTGCGCCAAATGATTAGTTCTTTGAGAAAACGGTTTCCTAATAGTTTTTTACCAAATTCCTTTGGCATATTGATTAAAATATTTTTCTTTTAACCACCAATTTTCAAATTTAAAAGTACGTTTAGCTCTAGAAATTGTGCCTTCAGTGGATAATAAGATTGGCGCATGGTCACTTAAGGTGTGCATGAGAGGCAAGTTGTAAACATTGGAGATAGGAAAAAGGGCACACCAATCAGCATTCACAAGACAGCGGTCAAGCCTTTCATAAACAGGTTTCGAAGAAAATCTCTTATTTGTTCAAGTATAGGCCGGACCACTATAACCCAAATCAAATAAGCCACAAGATTTTACGAAAGACTGAAAAGCATTCATGCGAGAGCGATTAGTAACCGGAGAGCTTTTATCCATATCATACAAAAGATCATTCATATCTCCTATACATAAGATAGGAAGGTTAACATTATCATATACAAAAGAGGCGATCTGATCCCAAATAAGACTAGTCTGACGATGATAAGGATCACCGTAAACGCAAACTAAGCCAAATTTCTGATTAGTAGACCTAATACTAGAAGTGGCTAAGATAAGATAAAAACTAGTGGTATGAACAGAGATGTCGATGTCGTCGCTCCACATCAGCCAAGGCCCTCCGGAACGGCGCCGAGAGGGCACTACAATAGAATCACACATATTAAATCTAGTAATAAGATTAGCAGGTTTTACCTTCGAAGATTTGATTTCGGAAACAAAAATTACCTGAGCTTTTGTAGAGTCGATCAGTCGGGCAAGATGCATCATCTTATTACTGCCCAGGCTCTTGCCCATGCCTTGGCAGTTCCATCCTAATGTCCTCATGGCGCCTGTCGGGGGAATAATTAACCCGCGACTTATTCAAAGCCAAAACGGTGACTTCATCTTCATGATCACGCTATTATTGGGCCATGTAAAGATGGGCCGATCAAGGATCGCGGCCTGCCAAAGGAAGGCTCCAGAAGGTCGGTGGTAAAACTTGCCTTGGAAGATAAGAAGACAATCGGCTTCGTGTAGAACTCTTGTAACCTAGCGAGCCTCTGTGTATATAAAGAGGACTCACAGGACTTAGACGGGGTCAAGCTATCAAGCCCTAAAACCCTAGTTCTTACGGCGAGTACCCAGATCGGATCGCCTCCATTGTAACACCACATATATCATATCAATACCAATCTAGGGTAGGCAGGAAGTAGGTCTTTACCTCACATTGAGGGGCCGAACCTGGGTAAATCTGTGTCCGTCCTTGTTCCTGCGATCCCAAGCTCGGAGACGATTGACTCGCGCAAATCCCACACCTACGAAGTCATCCATGACATCTGACGTGACAAACCCACGACAGTTGGCGCCCACCGTGGGGCCTGCGGTCAAGAGCGTCACGTTCCGCGCAAGATCGATGAAAGGAGCTAAAGATCTCGCCATTGGCCACATCATCGTGGTCGATGGCATGCCTCTCATTGACGATTCAAGCTGGGACCAGAAGCTGATTACCTGGAGATCGGTCGCATCATCCCGTTTGGATCTATCAACGTCTTCGTCGGTTTCATTGGCGGTGGATCTGTTAGCTCAGCCCAAAAAGGCGACTCAGCAGAAGAAGTCGCCGGTGACGAAGAAGAGTCCCTGGATAGCATGGACTCACAAGAATTTGGGTCCATCATACCTGCTTTTGAAGAAAGTTACTGGGACTACGCACCAGTGTCAGAACAAGAGGCGGCACAAGTTGGAGTCTACATGGCCGGAGGTGCAAGTACGTCGGGAACTGCAGGAGAAGCCGAAAGATCGGCACCACCCGGCAACCCGCTACTTATCCCGGTGTCAGCCGCAAACGCTGCTGTCCGCGCGACAGAAATTGAGGCCGCCAGGGCCGAGCTCCTGTACGAGGTTCGTAGGATGGAAGCAGAGCGCTGCAGGCTCGAACAGGTGAACCAAGGAATCCAACAGGAACGACAAAGGATAGCCACGCTCGCCGCGACTCAAGGACAAGTTGACTCGCAGGCGCAGGCGCGTGCGACTCAACCAACGATAGAACTTCCACCCACTCCAGCTACTGGAGCGGGAGTCCAACCAGTCGCAAGAATTTTGGAACCATCAATTGTCCACGAAGCCCAGCAACTACCATCGCAACAACCAAGGAGGTTTCACACCCCACAAGGCCACTACCAAAGCCCGGTCGATAACATGTATGTTGCGGCTAATATCTTGACGCAGATGGTACCAACAGGCGACGACCCAATCAACACTGAAGCGCGGCGTGCGATACAGATGTTGAGCACTGTTGTCCTGCAACAGGCCAACAGGGCAGAAGCCGAGGGACAGCAGCCCACCGTACCGGCCAGCCGCGGGATTGCAGCAGAAAGAAGCGTCCAAAGCAGGCCACCAGAGGATACATCAAGGGTCGCGCAGAGGCAGCAGGAACAAGCCGCAGAAGCACAGGCTATCATGCCAACGATGCAGACGCGGCTCGTGGAAGTTAACAACCCCACAGGCACATCCACAGCTTTGTCCTCGCGACTCAAGGGTCCGGCATGTTTCACTGAGAAGATCAGATCGGAACCTTTCCCTGAAGATTTCAAAGGACCACGCAAGGTGGCAAACTATAACGCCAGCATGGATCCTACCACCTGGCTAAACAACTACGAGATGGGGATGAGTATTTTGAATGCTTCAGAAGAGATATGCGCAAGGTACCTCAACATGATGTTGGAAGGCGCGACTCACATATGGCTACAAAATCTACCCCCCAACTCCATAAATACCTGGGAAGAACTGAAAGATGCTTTCGTCAAAAACTTCTAAGGAACCTGCAAGCGACTCTGCAATATAGAAGATCTAGAGCGTTGCGTTCAGAAGGAAGGCGAATCAAGCCGCCACTGGATGAGAAGGGTGGCAGAAATAATACACTCTTCAGATAATATACCACCAAGTTCAGCCGTCCTGGTCATGGAGAAAAATTGTAAGTTCGAGCCGCTGATCCTTAAGTTAGGTCGCATGAAGGATAAGGTCAAGAGTCTCAGCGCCCTTTTGACGGATTATTACCAATATAATCATAAAAGGCTAATTTTTCGGGAATTTTAGACCAAGCTTCTGATAAACTAAGATTTTTGGCTAAACCAGGTAATGGCTGCGGCTAACAAATACGCTGGCTCGGACAAGACCAGAGATGCGTCAGATGGAGAAGAGGAGAAGGTCGCTGTTGAAGGAAAGAAAAATATCAGCAAGCCTCAACAACAACAAACTAGCCACAACAACGCGAATCAAAACAAGCGCAAGAGTGAAGAAGGGAACTCTGGGCTTGTCGCCAACACACGTGGAGGTTTCAGGGGCCAACGAGGAAGAGGCCGAGGAAGCGGCTCTCGTCCAATTAACATGGAAGACGTTTTCAATCGGCCGTGCGATCTTCACACAAGAGGTGACGGGCGGCCAGCAGACCATACCAAGGCGCAATGCAATTATTACAAGAAGTGGAAAGAAGAAAGCCAACACAGCAGGGGAAACCACCATTAAGGAAACCCTGGTGCGACTCATGGTTCAGGCGTCGGGCAGCACAATGCGAGTAATCCCAGGCAGGTGGGGCAGTACCATACAATAGTTATCAACACCTCCAAGAGGGAGGAGAAATTAGGCCGCAGAAGCCAGCAAGTAAACGCTGTGATACCAGCAACCCCCAATTGGCTAAAGTGGTCAGAACATGCAGTAACTTGGAGTCGCGACGATCACCCGCCGCAAGTGCGAGAACCAGGGAAGCTGGCGCTAGTTGTGGCACCCTACGTAGCAGGATACAAGCTAACCAAAGTGCTTATGGACGGAGGAAGCAGCATAAATATCATGTACTACGACACGTTCAAGCGCTTGGGGCTCATGGACTCCAGCCTGCAACACACGACGACCGTATTTCACGGCATCGTCCCAGGAAAGTCAGCACAGCCAGTGGGAAAGATAACCCTGGGAGTAACCTTTGGGACGGAAGAAAACTTCAGAAGCGAGTTCATATGCTTCGAAGTGGTAAAATTCCAAGCCCGTATCACGCCTGTTCGGACGAACAGCCTTCGCCAAGTTTATGGCCAGGCCATGCTACGTTTACCTACAGCTGAAGATACCAGGACCAAGAGGGGTCATCACAGTGCACGGCGATAGAGAAAAAGCAATAGAGTGCGAGGAAGGAGATGCAGCCTTCGCAGAATCAGCTTGTGCCGCTGAAGAGCTAAAGAGTTATAAGTCGCAGGTGGATCCCAATGATATGAGCGTAGTTACCACGCCATCTACCGAACCACCAATGAAATTCAAAGCGGCCCAAGACACCAAGCAGATAGACCTTGTTCCTGGCGACTCATCCAAGCAGGCAGCATCGGAGCGCACATGGAAAAAGAACAGGAGCGGGCCCTCATCGCTTTCCTTCAGGAAAACAAGGACATCTTCGCATGGAAACCATCAGATATGCCAGGGGTACCAAGGGAATTGGCAGAACACAGCCTTAACGTGAACCCCTTGGCCAAGCCAGTAAAGCAACCACTGCGGCGTTTCCACGACGACAGGAGAAAAGCGATAGGGGAAGAAATAGCTCGCCTATTGGCCGCAGGATTCATCACAGAAGTATATCATCCGGAGTGGGTGGCAAACCCAGTCCTAGTTATGAAAAAGAACGGCACATGGCGAATGTGCATTGACTATACCAGTCTCAACAAAGCCTGTCCGAAGGACCCATTTGCCTTGCCAAGGATTGACCAAGTGATTGATTCAACGGCCGGATGCGAGTTGTTATGCTTTCTAGACGCCTATTCAGGCTACCATCAAATCAAGATGAAGAAGGAGGACCAGGAAAAGACATCCTTCATCACACCCTTTGGGGCCTTTTGCTATGTAAGCATGCCCTTTGGATTGAAGAACGCAGGTGCGACTTACCAGAGGTGCATTCAAAGTTGCTTGCATGAGCAGATAGGTCGCAACGTTCACGCCTATGTGGACGACATTGTCATTAAATCGCAAGTAAGCCAGGATCTCATCAGTGACTTGGAAGAGACTTTCACAAATCTCAGAAGATACAACATGAAGCTCAACCCGACGAAGTGCGTCTTTGGAGTACCAGCGGGGAAGCTATTGGGGTTCATAGTGTCAGAAAGAGGCATTGAAGCCAACCCTGACAAGATAAAGGCTGTAATGGACCTCCAAAAACCAGAAAAGATCAAGGATGTACAGCGACTCACCGGTTGCGTCGCGGCGTTAAGTCGCTTTATATCAAGACTGGGAGAAAAAGCCCTGCCTTTATACAGATTGCTGAAAAAGTCAGATACCTTCGTTTGGGACTCAGAAGCCGACGAAGCTTTAACAGCCCTGAAGAGTCAGTTGACAAATGCTCCAGTTCTGGCAGCTCCAAAGGATAAAGAGCCCATGCTGTTATACATAGCTGCAAACTCTCGTGCTGTAAGCGCCGTGATGGTTGTAGAGAGACAAGAGCCAGGAAAGGAGTACCCAGTCCAAAGGCCAGTATACTACGTAAGTGAAGTGCTCACGGCTTCAAAGCAGCGTTACCCTCAGTGGCAGAAGCTAGTGTTTGGAGTGTTCATGGCGAGTCGCAAGCTGAAGCACTACTTCCAGGAACACCCAATAACTGTGGTCAGCTCGGCACCGCTGGCAGACATCATCCGCAATCGAGAAGCAACAGGAAGAGTAGCCAAGTGGGCGATCGAGTTGGGTCCACACCATATAAGTTACGAGCCGCGCACATCAATTAAGTCGCAAGCTCTCGCAGATTTCATCAATGATTGGACAGAAATTCAAGTCGCTCCCACCATGGCAGAAACAAAATACTGGACCATGCACTTCGATGGGTCGAGACAGCTACAAGGCTCGGGGGCTGGAGTTGTACTAACTTCCCCCAAGGGAGACAAGCTAAGATACGTGCTCCAAATACACTTCAATTGCACAAACAATGTGGCAGAATATGAGGCATTGCTTCACGGACTCCGTATAGCAAAGGAGATGAATGTCAGTCGCATACGTTGCTTTGGAGACTCAGATTTGGTAGCTCAACAAGTTTCTGGAACATGGGACAGTAAGGATGCAAACATGGCTGCATACAGAAGAGAGGTGGACAGAATTGCTGGACACTTCACTGGCTTCCAAGTTGAACATATTGATCGACGACAAAATGAAGCAGCAGATGCCTTGTCTCGGCTTGGATCCAATAGATAATCAGTCCCGCCCAATGTTTTCTTGGATGAGTTGCATAACCCATCAGTTAAGCCTCCAGCAGAGATTGACATCGCAGAGCCAGATGACGATTCAACTTTAGTCGCAGCCCTGCATGAACAGCCAGCATGGACAGAGCCATACATGGCATATTTAAGTCGCGGAGTGCTACCAGAGGATGAGGTAGAGGCGCGCAAAATAACACGGCGATCCAAGGCCTACACAATAATAAACAATGAGCTATACAAGCGCAGCGTTGCGGGGACATTCCAAAGATGCGTATCACCAGAAGAAGGACGAAAAATCTTGCACGAAATTCACGCAGGCGATTGTGGCCATCATGCTTCGTCAAGATCTTTGGTGGCAAAGGCGTTCAGACATGGTTTCTTCTGGTTAACGGCGCTAGCAGACGCTGAGCAGATTGTCAGAGTGTGCGATGGATGCCAAAGATACGCCAGGCAAGATCATATGCCAGCTCAAGCACTTCGTACAATACCCATCACATGGCCTTTCGCCGTATGGGTTTTGACATGGTAGGGCCCTTCAGACGGTCCCCAACGGGAAAAACTCACCTCCTGGTCGTGGTGGACAAATTCACAAAGTGGATAGAAGCAGAACCCGTGGGAGATTGTGAAGCTGAAACAGCAGTCAAGTTCTTGAAGAAGGTCATATTCCGCTTTGGATATCCCCATAGTATCATTACAGACAACGGGAGCAACACCTCTGAAGGAGCTACACAAATATTTTGTGCAAACAATGGGATAAGGCTGGACCTCACGTCAGTATCACATCCACAGAGCAATGGACAAGCTGAGCGAGCTAACCAGGAAATCCTCCATGGAATTAAGCCGCGCCTTATTGAAAAGGTTGAAGCATCTCCAGGATGTTGGGTGGAGGAACTGCCAGCCGTGCTATGGAGCTTAAGAACAACCCCTAACAGATCCACATGATTTACACCATATTTTATGGTCTATGGAGCAGAAGCGGTTATGCCCAGCGATATCATACATGATTCACCAAGAGTTGCGGCCTATGTCGAAGCAGATAATGAAGCAGCTCGGCAGGATTCTGTGGACACATTAGAAGAGGTCAGAGATTTGGCAGCATCAAGGTCAGCGGTGTATCAGCAAGACTTGCGACGCTATCATGCCAGACGCATCAGAACCCGCACCTTTCAAGAAGGAGACCTAGTGCTGCGACTCAAGCAAGACCACAAGGGAATGCACAAGCTATCCTCTCCATGGGAAGGACCCTACATCATCAGCAAAAAACTAAACAATGGATCGTACTATCTGCTGGATGTGAGGGAAGAAAGCAGTGATCGCCATGATTTCGAGGATCGTCTAGAAGCGCCTCGCCCTTGGAACGTCGCGCAACTGCGACCTTACTACACATAAAAAAGCTAATCAGAGCTAAGCTTATTCTTTTCCAGCTACCTATAGCTGAGTATCATCTAGCCACTAAGGGCTCCTGCTTCAAAATTGGTCGCCACCTAGGCGCGACCTGCAACACCTGTATCAGAAATCGACCGCCACCTAGGCGCGACCGTATGTCTCAAACTGGAATCGCCGCCTACGTGCGACCAAACCCTATGTATAACACTCGGTCGCCACCGAGGCGCGACCTTATGTGTCATCATAAACAAAGCTGCTTATAGCTATATATCATTTGTTTCTTGGGGGCTTTGTACCCTGAAACAGCCAACCTACTGGCAACCATCAAACTTACCTTAAGTTGGATTGCAACTTGCATTATGCGTCCAAAGTACTGGGGTGTGGCGTCAATCGAGCTTGATTGCCTATCATGGCCGCTCTCGACCCTGAACACACATGTTCCTAGGAAATACTGAGTCGCGCGAGTGCCCACTTAATGGATTCAGAAAGGCCTAACTAGAGGTCAATGTACTGCTTATAGTACGACAACACCAATTGCAATTGCTTATATCTTAACAATTGTTTTTATCTATGATATCAAACTACAGGTGACGATCTTCAAAACCTTCTGAGAAGAATTGAGATGATTGTCAAATCACATCAGCTCAATCCTTGGGGGCTACAACATATTGTCATCAAAAATTTGAAGATTGGTTATCATCAAGTGTTGAAGCTATCAGGCAAACCTTGACAGAGTAAGAAGCTCACGAAGTCAGATGCATCTTCAAGGCCGCCCCAAAAGTGCGAGTAAAAGCCAATCCAACGTGATCATGAGTCGCAGAGCAAGGAAGTGCAAGCCAGAAAGAAAAAAGTGCAGCCTAAACGTCCAAGGAACCTTTCAAAATCAAGAAAACATATCAAGATATTCCATGAAGTTCAGGCTACACTTGGGGGCTAATGTCGGGGGAATAATTAACCCACGACTTATTCAAAGCCAAAACGGCAACTTCATCTTCATGATCACGCTATTATTGGGCCATGTAAAGATGGGCCGATCAAGGATCGCGGCCTGCCAAAGGAAGGCTCCAGAAGGTCGGTGGTAAAACTTGCCTTGGAAGATAAGAAGACAATCGACTTCGTGTAGAACTCTTGTAACCTAGCGAGCCTCTGTGTATATAAAGAGGACTCGCAGGACTTAGACGGGGTCAAGCTATCAAGCCCTAAAACCCTAGTTCTTACGGCGAGTACCCAGATCGGATCACCTCCATTGTAACACCACATATATCATATCAATACCAATCTAGGGTAGGCAGGAAGTAGGTCTTTACCTCACATTGAGGGGCCGAACCTGGGTAAATCTGTGTTCGTCCTTGTTCCTGCGATCCCAAGCTCGGAGACGATTGACTCGCGCAAATCCCACACCTACGAAGTCATCCATGACATCTGACGTGAAAAACCCACGACAGCGCCTGTGGCGCCTCATGGGCTGGTGCCATTGCCCTCTGATCTTGTTCCATATTTCCTGAAGTATCTCCCATGTGTACTCCCTCACTAGGATAAGTTGTTGAAGATTGAGTTTCATCTCCATCATGTCTCTGACTTCCTTGACCAAAAGCCAAATGACCAACATCCAAACCCATGTAGTCGCTCCCAACTATATGAGGAGGTGAGAAAACTCCTTGGCGAGAGTCTGGGGTACCCGGTGACCAAACCGTGAAGGAGTGCGAAGCGGGTATGGATCATAGTCTGAGGGGCTTGCATAGCCAGTTCTTGTAGTCTGTCGGCGAGGAGAGCGAGTGTAGGGCTGTACCAAACCTCCCACAGATGCACCACCATGTCTGCGAGGATTGCGTATCGGTCCCACTTGGCTGGTGCTTCCATGACGGAGCCAAACGGAAGAGCCAGGTTGATGGTGAGTAAACCCCACAGTAAATTGGTCGTTACCTCTATCTTGGGCTGGCGGCGGAACATCCCATTTCCTAGGGCGACGACGAGGCCGGCTCTCTGCATCGGGTGCTGCTGTTCCACTGCTTGCTCTCTCCAATGGTGCATTCGCGGAATCCGTTGCTCCTAGTCCTGATCTTGCTACATTGTCTTCTGCTCCTGCTCCGTGTATTCTTGAATCTCCGGGATGTGGATTACTATGTGTCGTGGGTTTGTCACGTCAGATGTCATGGATGACTTCGTAGGTGTGGGATTTGCGCGAGTCAATCGTCTCCGAGCTTGGGATCGCAGGAACAAGGACGAACACAGATTTACCCAGGTTCGGCCCCTCAATGTGAGGTAAAGACCTACTTCCTGCCTACCCTAGCTTGGTATTGATATGATATATGTGGTGGTACAATGGAGGCGATCCGATCTGGGAACTCACCGTAAGAGCTAGGGTTTTAGGGCTTGATAGCTTGACCCTGTCTAAGTCCTGCGAGTCCTCTTTATATACACTAAGGCTCGCTAGGTTACAAGAGTTCTACACGAAGCCGATTGCAAGCTTGTCATCCAAGGCAAGTTTTACCACCGACCTTCTGGAGCCTTCCTTTGGCAGGCCGCGATCCTTGATCGGCCCATCTTTTACGTGGCCCAATAATAGCTTGATCATGAAGTCGCTGTTTTGGCCTTGAATAAGTCGCGGGTTAATTATTCCCCCGACATTAGCCCCCAAGTGTGGCCTGAACTTCATGGAATATCTTGATATGTTTTCTTGACTTTGAAAGGTTCCTTGGACGTTTAGGCTGCACTTTTTTCTTTCTATCTTGCACTTCCTTGCTCTGCGACTCATGATCACGTTGGATTGGCGTTTACTCGCACTTTTGGGGCGGCCTTGAAAATGCATTTGACTTCGTGAGCTTCTTACTCTGTCAAGGTTTGCCTGATAGTTCAACACTTGATGATGACCAATCTTTAAATTTTTGATAACAATATGCTGTAGCCCCCAAGGATTGAGCTAATGTGATTTGACAATCATCTCAATTCTTCTCAGGAGGTTTTGAAGATCGTCACCTGTAGCTTGATGTCATAGATAAGAAACAATTGTTAAGATATAAGCAATTGCAATTGGTGTTGCCGTACTATAAGCAGTACATTGACCTCTAGTTAGGCCTTTCTGAGTCCATTAAGTGGGCACTCGCGCGACTCAGTATTTCCTAGGAACATGTGTGTTCAGGGTCGAGAGCGGCCATGATAGGCAATCAAGCTCGATTGACGCCACACGCTAGTACTTTGGACGCATAATGCAAGTTGCAATCCGACTTAAGGTAAGTTTGATGGTTACCAGTAGGTTGGCTGTTTCAGGGTACAAAGCCCCCAAGAAATAAATGATATATAGCTATAAACAGCTTAGTTTATGATGACACATAAGGTCGCGCCTTGGTGGCAACCGAGTGTTATACATAGGGTTGGGTCGCATGTAGGCGGCGATCCCAGTTTGAGACATACGGCCGCGCCTAGGTGGCGGCCGATTTCTGATACATAAGGTACGGTCGCGCCTAGGTGGCGGCCGATTTCTGATACAAGTGTTGTAGGTCGCGCCTAGGTGGCGACCAATTTTGAAGCAAGAGCCCTTAGTGGCTAGGATGATACTCAGCTATAGGCAGCTGGAAAAGATGAAACTTAGCTCTGATTAGCTTTTTTTATGTGTAGTAAGGTCGCAGTTGCGCGACGTTCCAAGGGCGAGGCGCTTCTAGACGATCCTCGAAATCATGGCGATCACTGCTTTCTTCTCTCACATCCAGCATATAGTACCACTAGTACAGAACGACACATCGGATACCCCTCTATGACAACGACAAGAGTTAGGCGACGGAAAAATGAGCTCCGCGCGCTTCCGCGAGTGCGCGCGCGCTAGTCGGTCGATGGGCCCGACACAATGGTAACGGAGGCTGAAAAGATCTCCGTTGCTCATATATAGGCAACGGAGGAAAGAATATCTCCGTTGCTGATATTTCCACATCAGAAACGGAGATCGGTCTATATCCGTTTCCCATGTGAAGGCACATTAAGCGGTGCCGGTATTAATATCTCCCACTCCAGTACTGTATCTCACTCTCACTCTCCCCAGTTCCTAACCCTAGCCGCACACACTCTCCTCCTACTTCACCCATCGATGGCGAACCCTTCCAGCGCCGACGGAAGTCAGGATGGAGCATCTTCCTCCTCCCACCCTCCGAGGCGCAGCCCGGATCTCCCCTACAACTGGGGCGAGATCCCCGGCGACTGCGGTCGCGAGTTCATTCTGAGCCGTCAAATCCCATCCGGATCCACGGCGGCGGCGGCCACCGACGCCCGGATCTCGTCCTCATCGTCCTCCTCGGACGATGAGGACGAGGATCTGGAGGTCGGTCTCCTCCTCTCTCGCGCCTCCTTTGAGCGCGAGCGCGCCGAGGGTGTCATTCGGGCGTCTGCGATGCAGAGAGCTATCCGCATCTCCGCCGCCGAGCACGCGATAGAAGCCGCCGAGGAGGCGTTGTTCTAGACGCGGCTCCGGGCGGCCATAGACCGCTCTCTTCTCCCTGGCCAGGGCCCTGGGCCAGATGCGGCGGCGGCAGCGGTGGCGGCGGCGGAGGAGGAGGATGAGGAGGAGGAGGACGCTCCGTGTTCGAGCAGGATGAGGTCTCCTCTGACGTCTCCTCTGGCAGTGGCTCCGGCGCCGACGCCTGGGACGCAATCCGCGACGGAAAGCGACCCCGCCTCGCCTAAGGTAAATGACTGCTCTGTTAGCTATTTATTTAGCTCGGTTTGCTCTGTTAGTTAGCTCTGTTCAGCTATGTATTTGCTATGTTAGCTACTTATTTAGCTCGGTTTGCTTTGTTTAG
Source organism: Poa pratensis (assembly GCA_947311845.1). NCBI lineage: Eukaryota > Viridiplantae > Streptophyta > Magnoliopsida > Poales > Poaceae > Poa > Poa pratensis. The sequence goes on from CAMZMU010000088.1 coordinate 1,738,359, forward strand.
CTATGTATTTGCTATGTTAGCTACTTATTTAGCTCGGTTTGCTCTGTTAGTTAGCTCTGTTCAGCTATGTATTTGCTATGTTAGCTACTTATTTAGCTCGGTTTGCTTTGTTTAGCTATTGAAAGGGCATGTGTTGCCCCATGCGTGGTTTTGGTAATTAATGACAATCCCTATGGACTAATGTTTGCATTGAGGTATCTTTATAAATCTTGTCCATGAAGAAGATTGGAGTTCATGTGTTGGACTCTAGAAGATTACATGATGATCAATGCTCTATTCAAGGGTTTATATAAAGAATGGTCATCTAGAGTTGAGCTTATTGCAAGCATGGCTTGGAAAAGAAGATTGAGTGAACATTCATGTTTATCTCCAAGCCATCATCTATATCAAGATAAGAAGTCAAAGTGCATGTGGATACATGAAGACGGAGCTAAGCGAGTCTCTCCCATAATGGTGTATGGGGGAGTATTTGGAGAAGTCTTCATCAAGCATGTGCTAGCAAAGCGCAATCAAGAAAGGTGGTCCACTTGAAGAGATCAAGATCATCATCATCTAGCTCAAGTGGAATGCGCAAGGCAAAGATATGATCTTGATAGGGTTTCTATTTTACCGGTCTCTTGGTGTTAGTGGAAGACCGGGTTATAGGATAGACGGCGTACTATCAAGAGGGCTCTCAAGTGAGTAACTTGATCGTATCTTTGTGGAGAGCTCAAACCTTTGCATACTTGGCATATCATCTTTCTTGGTTCTTATTTGGCTTTTATCGATGTGAGAATTTAGAGCTTGTGTTCTTCTCCATACCAAGTTCATCAAAAACGGATTTCATACGAATATCTTGTTGCGTTTTTGATGTTGGAGGTTTTACCGATTTGCCTTTTCTAAGAGAGGTCAAACTCTTTTCTTGTGGCTTCCTTCCCACATGATGGACTATGATGTTTCTCTGCATAATATTGTAAAGATCTTCGTTGCGATTCCAACGAGCCCAAAATCATCGAAATCGGAGTCCGGATGAAAAAGTTATTGTCGTTTTCGTTTTGGTGTTTCTGCAGTTTTCTGGGGGGCGGAAATATCCGGCCCCCCGGAAATTTCCGGCCAAATTTCCGGCCCAGGTCCAGTAATGAAGTTTTGGGAGACTTAGTCATTTTTCGGGGGTCCGAAAATGTCCGGTACTCAACCCGGAAATATCCGGTGCGCGGTTTTTCCTGCAACGGCTCTTTTTCGTGAGTACCTATATAAGTCCCCCTTCTTCCCCAATGGTTCCCCAACGATTTGAGCTTGTTTTTCCCCTCTCTCTCCTCCATTGTTGACCTTTGGAAAAGCTTGCCCCCTCTCAATCCCTCCCATGATTATTGCATATCTTTGAGGGAAAAGTGAGAGGAGATCTAGATCTACAATTCCACCAATCCATCTCTCCTCTAAGTGAGGGGAACCTAGTAGATCTTGATCTTGGAGTTCTTGTGTGGTTCTCTTCTTTGTTCTTCCTCTCTTCTCCCCCCATAAGCATTAGTTGCTTTTGGTGGGATTTGAGAGTAAAGGACTTGAGCACTTCTTGTGTTCTTGCCATTGCTTTTGTGCATCAGTTTGTGCTCTCCACGAGGATTCGTGGAAGTGAAAGTTCGTGAGCTTGTTACTATTGGGTCTTTGGACCCTAGACGCCTTTTGTGACGGTGACGCCTTATGTGGTGGTTGAGGCCTTTTGTGGCCGCTTGGGAGCACCCAATCCTTTTGTGGTTTGAGCCTCAAGTTTGTTGTACGGGACTCGATTTCCGCCCAAAAGGAAATCATAGTGGAAGGTGAACCGAGCTTTTGGGCAAGGTTCATCGGAGAATAGGGTGAGGCCATTTGTGGCGTCTTGAGTTTGAAACTCACACCCCTCCAACGAGACGTACTCCCCTAAAAAGGAGGAACTCGGGAATACATCGTCGTCTCCGCGTGCCTCGGTTATTTCTATACCCGAGCTTCTTACTTATGCACTTTACATTGTGATAGCCTTCGTGCTTGAAGTATATTATCTTGCTATCACTTTGTTGCTTGTCTTGCTTAGCATAAGTTGTTGGTGCACATAGGTGAGCCTAGTATATTTAGGTTGTTGGCTTGTTAATTTAAACACCTAGTTTTATTCCGCAATTATCAAGCCTAAACCGGAAAAGTTTTAAACGCCTATTCACCCCCCCCTCTAGGCGACATCCGTATCCTTTCAATTGGTATCAGAGCAAGGTTCTCTCTTTTAGGACTTTACCGCCCGAGAGTTAAGATGTCATTTAGAGAATTAGTGCACGATCCCACTTTTATATTCGATGGCACAAATTATGGTGTTTGGAAAATTCGCATGCTTAATCTTTTTAGGGCCATGGGTCCAAATTATATTGAGAGCATTGTAGATGTGGGTTTTTCTCCTCCAAAGGATTCCCAAGAATTATCTTTAGAGGATGAGAAAAACTCTCATCTCGATACTCAATTATCTAATGGTCTTATTTGTGTTTTGAGCGATGTAGTTCTTGCATCAATCATGCCTTTCCGGAACGCTCATGAAATTTGGACCAAGCTTCAAGATAAATATGAAGTGTCCAACATTATTGAGGATGATTGTTCTCCTTCCACCTCCGGTCGTGATGAGCTCACAACTTATTCCACTCCACCAACATGTGATTTGTCACAAGGTAATGATATGGTGAGTGGTGATAGAAATTGCTTTGTTGATGGTGAATATTCTATTGACTATACTTCATCTCTATCTCATTGCAATGTTCTATCTTTGGACTTAAACACTTCTAGCACTCCAAATGTCTTACATGCTAGTGTTGATAGTCCTTGCATATCATGTATTAGTTGCTTAACTAAATCTCATGATGATATGCCTTCTATGTCTTGTTGCCATGAAAATAATGCTTCCATATCCTCTAGTACTTGTGTGGCTAACAATGTAGAGGAATCCCAACATTTGTTGGAACAAGACATGGATTCCAATGGTGCTTCAAGCAATTCTTCATCATCGTCGTCCATTTCTCATTTTTGCCTTATGGCAAGGGATTCAAAGGTATCTCCACCTTTGGAACCCTCTACATCTTGTGATGACGAGGATGAGGATTATTATGGATTAAAAGAGGATGATATTGACTCCTTAAAAGAGAAGAGTGATATGGTTTTTGGTGCTCTCCCTAATGATAGTAAAGCTTGATCTTATTTGTGTGAAATTTTGACTTATGCTATTAAGTGCAAGGAAATCATTGAAGAAAAGGGAAGGATCGAAAGAGAGGATGCTATGGAAAAAGCATCCTTAGAAAATGCTCTTGAGGAAGAGAAAGAGCTTCGAGTGTCTCTTGAGGAGAACCTTGAATCTCTTGATGAAACAAATGATCCTATTTTTGCTAAAATCATTAAGGAAAGAGATCATGCTATTGCTAAATATAAAGTGCTTAAAAAGGAGATAGTTGATTTTGGTGTTGGCAATGCTAGACTAGTTGAGGATATAGAGAGACTTGACAAAGCTCACAAGGCTTTAGAAAGTGAACACTCTCTCCTTATCAAGTCTCATGATCAACTCCAAACTCAACTATCTAAAAATGATGTGCCTAGTTCCTCTACTCTCTCATGTGATCATGCTAATATTATTGAGGAAAATGCTAGATTGAATGATGAGCTTGCCAAGTTGTCTTCTTCCATTTCTAATGATAATGATGCTTGTGCTACTAACTCAATTTCTCGTGAAGCATCTATTTTGAAGGAGAATGTTGAGCTAAGGGCTCAACTTGAGTTGCTAACTAGCAAGTATGAGAAATTGGAAGAAAGTCATGAAAAGCTCTCTAGCTCTAATGAGGATCTTCTAGCATCCCATGCGAAGCTAAAGTTAGCTCATGAGGCTATCACTACAAAGGTAACATCTTGTGAGCCTCATGTGGACAATGGCACTACTTCTACTCTAAATGCTTTATTGCCATGTGCTTGTCCTTGTAATTCTACATCACATACTATTGCTAAATCTTGTGATGAATTACTTTCCATGCCTTGTTGCTCTAACAATGAAGCATCTACTTCCTCTAGTGTTTTTGTTGATGCTAACCATGTAGAGGAATTAAAAGAGCTCAAGGCCCAAGTCTCTTCTTTGAAGAAAGACTTGGAAAAGCGTCATGTTGGGAAGTCCACACTTGACAATGTGTTGAGTGTTCAAAGATGCCCCAATGACAAGAGTGGACTTGGATTCAACTCTAATAACAAGAACAAGTCCAAGTCTATCAAGAAGAACAAGGGCCAAGAACAAGCTAAAGTTTCGACCAAGATTGTTTGCTTCAAGTGCAAAGTTGAAGGGCACCATGTTAGATCTTGCCCTTTGAAGAAGAAGCCTCTTAGCGAGAAGCAACAAGGGAAGAAGCCTCAAGTTCAAACTCAAGTTCCTCAAGTTGAAGAACGGTCTCTTCCCAAGAAGAATCAAGCTAACCCTCCTCAAGTCGAGATTCCAACTAAGAAGAAAGGAGGAATCAAATGTTGCTACATATGCCTTGAGAAGGGCCACTTTGCTTCTTCATGCACTAATGGTACCTTATCCAACCCCATTATTATTGATGATGTTTATTCTCTTCGGAAGGATAAGGTTGGCAATATGTTTGCCAAATTTGTTGGTACTCAAAGTGGTGACAAGAAAAGCACCATTTGGGTTGCCAAGCCTATTGTGACTAACCTCTTAGGACCCAACTTGGTTGGGGACCAACAAGCTAAAACTTGATCAATAGGTGTTGTTGAAGGGCATTGGAGACTCGGCTACATCATGAATAATTAAGGGATCTTCATCAAGCTTATTCTAGCAAGCCAAGTTATTTGGATTATATTGTTCTATCTCATACCCAATGTTCCTCCTTGCGGTAACTAGTGCTTGTATCATATATACATTGAAAGTTGCTTGCACCCTTGCATGTGTTTGGTTTTGTACCTTGCTAGTGTTTGTATGTGTTGTGCTCTCTACTTACTTATCTTGAGTAATCAAGTATGTGTATGTTGGTTTGCACACCATTTACTTGTGTTGAGCCTTATTGCTTTTGAGTAATCAAGTATGTATTTGCTATGTTAGCTACTTATTTAGCTCGGTTTGCTTTGTTTAGCTATGTATTTGCTATGTTAGCTACTTATTTAGCTCGGTTTGCTCTGTTAGTTAGCTCTGTTCAGCTATGTATTTGCTATGTTAGCTACTTATTTAGCTCGGTTTGCTTTGTTTACTGCTTATTGGCTCTGTTTATTAGCTTTGTTTGCTGTTTTTAACAAAGAATATTCGTTGTTTCAAGGGCTTGGTGGATGCTTGGTGACGATGTTGCTGCCGTGAAGACCTAGGAGCGGGGCTCCATGCACGGTGCCGTCACCAGGAGCAGTACATTTTGCGCAGCAGGAAAGACAGTAGATGTTCATCTGGCGGCTGTGAAGACATAGGAGCAGAGCTCCAGCCACGCGCACTGATGAACTTTTGTAAAGCAGGGCGTACAGGAATACGGTGACGACCGGGCGGCCGTCTAGTCGCATGGAGCGGGGCTCCATCGACGGCACTGCTCGTCACCGTGTTTTTTTTTTTGTTTTCCTGTAACCCTTATTAGAAACGGTTATTAGCAAAACTCCGTGTCTAATGTTAAATACATCAGAAATGGTTTATCTCCTCCGTTGCCATTGTGAGGCTTCACATCAGTGACAGAGGCGGGGACACGGACCCTTTCTCCGTTGCCGAAGGGGTTTTGGGCCCGTTTCCGATGTGTTGTTCTGTACTAGTGTACGATCCATTGTTTAGTTTTTTGCTGATGATGTAGGGTCCTTCCCATGGAGAAGATAGCTTGTGCATTCCCTTATGGTCTTGCTTGAGTCACAGCACTAGGTCTCCTTCTTGAAAGGTGCGGGTTCTGATGCGTCTGGCATGATAGCGTCGCAAGTCTTGCTGATACACCGCTGACCTTGATGCTGCCAAATCTCTGACCTCTTCTAATGTGTCCACAGAATCCTGCCGAGCTGCTTCATTATCTGCTTCGACATAGGCCGCAACTCTTGGTGAATCATGTATGATATCGCTGGGCGTAACCGCTTCTGCTCCATAGACCATAAAATATGGTGTAAAACCTGTGGATCTATTAGGGGTTGTTCTTAAACTCCATAGCACGGCCGGCAGTTCCTCCACCCAACATCCTGGAGATGCTTCAACCTTTTCAATAAGGCGTGGCTTAATCCCATGGAGAATTTCCTGGTTAGCTCGCTCAGCTTGTCCATTGCTCTGCGGATGTGATACTGACGTGAGGTCCAGCCTTATCCCATTGTTCGCACAAAATATTTGTGTAGCTCCTTCAAAGGTGTTGCTTCCGTTGTCTGTAATGATACTATGGGGATATCCAAAGCGGAATATGACCTTCTTCAAGAACTTGACTGCAGTTTCAGCTTCACAATCTCCCACGGGTTCTGCTTCTATCCACTTTGTGAATTTGTCCACCATGACCAGGAGGTGAGTTTTTCCCGTTGAGGACCGTCTGAAGGGCCCTACCATGTCAAAACCCCATACGGCGAAAGGCCATGTGATGGGTATTGTACGAAGTGCTTGGGCTGGCATATGATCTTGCCTAGCGTATCTTTGACATCCATCGCACACTCTGACAATCTGCGCAGCGTCTGCTAGCGCCGTTAACCAGAAGAAACCATGTCTGAACGCCTTTGCCACCAAAGATCTTGACGAAGCATGATGGCCACAATCGCCTGCGTGAATTTCGTGCAAGATTTTTCGTCCTTCTTCTGGTGATACGCATCCGCGACGCTGCGCTTGTATAGCTCATTGTTTATTATTGTGTAGGCCTTGGATCGCCGTGTTATCTTGCGCGCCTCTACTTCATCCTCTGGTAGCACCCGCGACTTAAATATGCCATGTATGCCTCTGTCCATGCCGGCTGTTCATGCAGGGCTGCGACTAAAGTTGAGTCATCCTCTGGCTCCGCGATGTCAATCTCTGCTGGAGGCTTAACTGATGGGTTATGCAACTCATCCAAGAAAACATTGGGCGGGACTGATTGCCTATTGGATCCTAGCCGAGACAAGCCATCTGCTGCTTCATTTTGTCTTCGATCAACATGTTCAACTTGGAAGCCAGTGAAGTGTCCAGCAACTCTGTCCACTTCTCGTATGTATGCAGCCATATTTGCATCCTTACTGTCCCATGTTCCAGAAACTTGTTGAGCTACCAAATCTGAGTCTCCAAAGCAATGGATGCGACTGACATTCATCTCCTTTGCTATACGGTGTCCGTGAAGCAATGCCTCATATTCTGCTACATTGTTTGTGCAATTGAAATGTATTTGGAGCACGTATCTTGGCTTGTCTCCCATGGGGGAAGTGAGTACAACTCCAGCCCCCGAGCCTTGTAGCTGTCTTGACCCATCGAAGTGCATGGTCCAGTATTTTGTTTCTGCCATGGTGGGGGCGACTTGGATTTCCTTCCAATCATTGATGAAATCTGTGAGAGCTTGCGACTTAATTGATGTGCGCGGCTCGTAGCTTATATGGTGTGGACCCAGCTCGATCGCCCACTTGGCTACTCTTCCTGTTGCTTCTCGGTTGCGGATGATGTCTGTCAGTGGTGCCGAGCTGACCACAGTTATTGGGTGTTCCTGGAATTAGTGCTTCAGCTTGCGACTCGCCATGAATACTCCAAACACTAGCTTCTGCCACTGAGGGTAACGCTGCTTTGAAGCCGTGAGCACCTCACTTACGTAGTATACTGGCCTTTGGACTGGGTACTCCTTGCTTGGCTCTTGTCTCTCTACAACCATCACGGCGTTTACGGCACGAGAGTTTGCAGCTATGTACAACAGCATGGGCTCCTTATCTCTTGGAGCTACCAGAACTGGAGCATTTGTCAACTGAATCTTCAGGGCTGTTAAAGCTCCGTCGGCTTCTGAGTCTGTATAAAGGCAGTCCTTTTTCTCCCAGTCTTGATATAAAGCGACTTAACGCCGCGACGCACCCGGTAAGTCGCTGTACGTCCTTGATCTTTTCTGGTTTTTGGAGGCCCATTACAGCCTTTATCTTGTCAGGGTTGGCCTCGATGCCTCTTTCTGACACTATGAACCCCAATAGCTTCCCCGCTGGTACTCCAAAGACGCACTTCGTCGGGTTGAGCTTCATGTTATATCTTCTGAGATCTGTGAAGGTTTCTTCCAAGTCACTTATGAGATCCTGGCCTACTTGCGATTTAATGACGATATCGTCCACATAGGCGTGAGCGTTGCGACCTATCTGCTCATGCAAGCAACTTTGAATGCACCTCTGGTAAGTCGCACCTGTGTTTTTCAATCCAAAGGGCATGCTTACATAGCAAAAAGCCCCAAAGGGTGTGATGAAGGATGTCTTTTCCTGGTCCTCCTTCTTCATCTTGATTTGATGGTAGCCTGAATAGGCGTCTAGAAAGCATAACAACTCGCATCCGGCTGTTGAATCAATCACTTGGTCAATCCTTGGCAAGGCGAATGGGTCCTTTGGACAGGCTTTGTTGAGACTGGTGTAGTCAATGCACATTCGCCATGTGCCGTTCTTTTTCATAACTAGGACTGGGTTTGCCACCCACTCCGGGTGATATACTTCTGTGATGAATCCTGCGGCCCATAGGCGAGCTATTTCTTCCCCTATCGCTTTACTCCTGTCGTCGTGGAAACGCCGCAGTGGTTGCTTTACTGGCTTGGCCAGGGGGTTCACGTTAAGACTGTGTTCTGCCAATTCCCTTGGCACCCCTGGCATATCTGATGGTTTCCATGCGAAGATGTCCTTGTTTTCCTGAAGGAAAGCGATGAGTGCCCGCTCCTGTTCTTTCTCCATGTGGGCTCCGATGCTCGCCTGCTTGGATGAGTCGCCAGGAACAAGATCTATCTGCTTCGTGTCTTGGGCCGCTTTGAATTTCATCTGTGGTTCGGCAGATGGCGTGGTAACTACGCTCATATCATTGGGATTCACCTGCGACTTATAACTCTTTGGCTCTTCAGCGGCACAAGCTGATTTTGCGAAGGCTGCATCTCCCTCCTCGCACTCTATTGCTTTTTCTCTATCACCGTGCACTGTGATGACCCCTCTTGGTCCTGGTATCTTCAGCTGTAGGTAAACGTAGCATGGCCTGGCCATAAACTTGGCGAAGGCTGTTCGTCCGAACAGGGCGTGATATGGGCTCTGGAATTTTACCACTTCAAAGCATATAAACTCGCTTCTGAAGTTTTCTTCCGTCCCAAAGGTTACTCCCAGGGTTATCTTTCCCACCGGCTGTGCTGACTTTCCTGGGACGATGCCGTGGAATACGGTCGTCGTGTGTTGCAGGCTGGAGTCCATGAGCCCCAAGCGCTTGAACGTATCGTAGTACATGATATTTATGCTGCATCCCCCGTCCATAAGCACTTTGGTTAGCTTGTATCCTGCTACACAAGGTGCCACAACTAGCGCCAGTTTCCCTGGCTCTCGCACTTGCGGCGGATGATCGTCGCGACTCCATGTGACTGCATGTTCTGACCATTTTAGCCAATTGGGGGTTGCTGGTATCACAGTATTTACCTGCTGGCTTCTGCGACTTAATTTCTCTTCCCTCTTGGAGGTGTTGATAACTATCGTATGGTACTGCCCAACCTGCCTGGGGTTACTCGCATTGTGCGGCCCGGCGCCTGAACCATGAGTCGCACCAGGGCTTCCTTCATGGTGGTTTCCCCTGTTGTGTTGGCTTTCTTCTTTCCACTTCTTGTAATAATTACATTGCGCCTTGGTATGGTCTGCTGGCCGCCCGTCGCCTCCCGTGTGAAGATCGCACGGCCGATTAAAAACTTCTTCCATGTTAATTGGACGAGAGCCGATTCCTCGGCCTCTTCCTCGTTGGCCCCTGAGACCTCCACGGGTGTTGGCGACTGTCGCAACAGTGGAACATGGGGTTCCCCTAGTTCGGCCAAAGTGGGTCCAGCCCATGTGGGCCCAAGATGAAGATGGACAAAACCAAGACTCAAGCCAAGCTGGCGGGTTCACCGTCAGACACGCATGGCCTACTACGACTAAGGGCTCCGGTCCTGGGGACCTTCCGGGTCCCCGAATCAAGCGAGAAGGCCAGGAAGGACCCGAGAGCCCGAGTTCCCGGCAGGAGGCCAGGCTCCCTCTCGGTACCCTACGTTCCTGTGGATAAGCACTCCACCTCACCGCGGAAGACTTGGGAAGCAAGGCGAAGGCAGCGCGGGCGGGAAGCACGCCCGTGGTGGTGTCAGCTCCTGTCCACCCCAAGGCGGACGCTCCCACCTAACCCAGAGGAGACGCTAGGCTGAGGAGAGGCCACGTCTCCCCCTAAACTAGATGAGGAGGGTCCTTCACCCCGAAGGTCCCTCATGCCCCTCACGTGACCCTGTGGCAACCCCTTAGCCTATAAAAGGAGGACCAAGGCACGGAGGAGGGGGGAGAGGACAAGATAGAGCAAGGACGAACACAAGCTAGAACCAGAGCAAGACTAGACTAGGGCTGCGGAGGTAGAGAGGAAGGTGATCTCCTCCGGGTCAGGATCTGTCCTTCTTCTACCTCGGGCCAAAACCCTTCCGGGTACCCTGTCCGGGAGGTTCCATTGTAAGCCACACTATGAAGAACTCATCAATCCAGACATGCAGGAGTAGGGCTTTTAGCCTCCGGGCGGCCTGAACCTGGGTAGCTCCTTGTGTCCCTTTGGTTGCATGCTTTGATCGTGGAGAGGAGAGCTTGATCTAGACTCCGCCCAAGAAGACGATTCTCAGCCTCCTTCGCGCCCCGTGCCGAACCTAAAAGGGGGTATCCTATACTCCCGGTGTCCGTGCAACGAGACACGACATCTGGCGCGCCAGGTAGGGGGCGCAAGTGCTGGATTCGTCTTCTTCTTCATCATCATCAAGTTCATCGTCAAGTTCATCGTCAAGTTCGGCGTCAAGCTTTCAGTCCGTGTCAAGATCTGTTCCAGCGCCTTCGGAACGGCGCTAGTTTCGGCTCTCGTGAAGAGAATACCGAATCCGACATTCAAGATGACAAAGAAGAGAAAGGGAAAGGCAGCCTTTGAGTTCCTGCGGTACCCCGGCCTCGGTTTCGTTCTTGACGAATCCTCGCCGGCACCTGCCGCTAAAGATCGCGCCTTCGGAGTCCACTTCGTCCCTCCAGCCGCTTATGTCAGCTCTCTGGTCAGCACGGGAAGACCTGAGGAAGGTGCCACGAACATTGATGTCCCTCTTTCCCCATGGACGCATGGAGCGAAGGAGGAACTCTGTTCCGACGCGCCGACCACAGTGCCGCTTCCGGAGGAGGAAAACCTCGACCAAGACACAAAAAGCGAGCCTCGGCAAGAAGATCCTCTCATCTACGTGCCCCAAGAACTCCAGATTCCTCTGCGCAAAGACGGCCAGCCTGGAGTGTGGTGCATGTACCACAGATCTGACCGGCACAGTCTGGAAGATTGCCGACAGTTCAACGACATCCAGATACGCCAGAAGAACGGTGATTGCTATTCGTGCGGAGAACCAGGGCACATCAGCCGAGATTGCCCCTCAACAAGAAGTCCAAGAAAGCCAAGAGAGTGCCACAGCTGGGGTTCCTCAGAAGGGAAGATCTTTCGGACCTTTGCCAATGCATCCACCCAGACTGAAGAACTCCCGGAACCTTGCTTACTACCGGAGCCCCCACAGATACAAAGCAGTCAAGGGCAAGCTGCAGCTAGCTGGGATCAAACCTTCATTTGCGGAGACGTGGCCCACGGAGAATGGGATCTCCCGGGTCACATCGTCACGATTCAGCCTGGACCAAGTGGACCCCCTCAGAAGTACCGGATCGCTAAGTGGCTAGCATCAGGATCCCGCGAGTAAAGCAAGCTTCAGGGTCTCCGGACCGGCATGAGCCAGCCAGATTGCGGGTCACCAAACAAGGAACATCCGGGTCCAGGAAACTAAGACAACCGTGGGGTCTCCGGACCGGCGTCTCTGATACGCCAGCAAGCCGCCGGATCACCAGTTGGGTGGTCTCCGGGTAACTCGAGCAAGTAGCACAAATGGTCTCCGGACCGGCGCAAGCCAGCCAGTCATGCCCTTAGTCGGCATTGGAGGCTATCTCGGTTGGAAGCCTTGTCCCCGCCAAGAATTGCTGGGCAAGGCAGAATTATGTCTGAAACACGGCATAGAAGACCCGCCTTGGCGGCAGCGCGACAGAACGATTACCGAGGTAGCCAGAAGGAGTCAAAACGCGAGCTAAGTATAAACGTGCTTGCACGGGCTTGTTCCCGGGTATATCAGTTTTATGTGCTTTGGCTAAGGCGAAAGTGGGCGTTCTCCTGGGGCAGCGCCTTCGCGATGACACTGTCAGTTTCCCTCGGGCAGTGGAATCGTGGGCTGAGGTCCGTGCGGTCAGGAAACGGTGGGTCCTTTGGGGGGTTGCGCCCTGTGTCCGCACTTCAGATCAGTCTGAGTGCCCACGGCTGGTTAGCGCTCACACCTTTGGATCCTTCCCGAGAGCGTAAAGCCCCCACGAGTACAATAAAACTTATATACTTTGGGAAGAAGTTATTTACATTCAAAAGCATGAGTTCATAAGCCAGTTGGCAATATCAGTACAAAAGCATGGTTCACGGCCCCTGGTATTGTCCTTTTCAGGACTTCACAGGTTCACGGGTCATCTTCTCGGGAAAGGTGCTTCAAGATCTCCTCCACCTGGCGGGTCACGTCTGGAGGAAGCGGCGTCCCGGGTTCAGGCGCCTCCAGCTCGGATAGCAAGGAGAGCTGCGGGTGTCGCTGGCGAAGCGCTGTGACGAATCGGGTCGTCACCTGCCTCACTGCCTGTTCCCCAGCAAGGCGAGTGGCTCTGCTAACCTGCTCCTTGATACCTTTGATGAGCGAGGCCACGTACTTCAAGAACCCGGGATAGCGGGCGAAGGAAGTGGAGTGATCGGCCATGAGGACGGGCGGAGAAGGCACTCCCAAATTCGTGAACTCCTGCACGATGTCCAAGGACCCGTGGTTCATCTGGAGCAAGACGTTGTGATCATCGCGGCGGTGGTGAGCAAATCGCCGTCGCTCTTTCTCAAGTGCATCCTTCGCTTCCGCCAGCTCTGCCTGCACTCCCGTCAGCTGGTTGGATACCTGCTCATGTTGGTGCCACGCAATCTGAGCTTGGGATTTGGACGCTTCCATCGCCGCACGCCCATCAGCCAGCTCCTTTGTTTCTTCTTGCGAAGGACAGTCATGCGCGCATCTTTGTCCTTCCAGAAGTCAATTGCATCGCCCAGTTCCCGGATCTTCCTTTCCATGGCGACGCGGCCAGCCGTAGCATCTTGCTTAAACTTCTCAGCTGTTTTGAGGGCCTGCTTCTGCGCCTCAATCGTGGCCGTCATCGCCTCAGCCCGGGCGGACAAGCTATCTCTTTCGCCCCTGGCTCTTGGAAATCCGAGTAGGCTTGTTCCCGCTTTTCCCTCTCGCTCTTGAGCTCGCTCTGGAGTTTAGAGACCTGCTTGCTTAGCGACGAGGCGGCTCTGCTTTTGGCTCGAAGATCATTTTCAACCTCGCTGCGAGCCCAGCCAGCCACGTTCTCCAGGCCTTGTTCGAAGCGGTCCTCGTCCCGCTCCATCTTGATCTGGAGCTCCTCAATGGTGCCAAGGTAGTGGCGCTCTTCATCTTCCAGCTCGGCCTCTCGTCGCTCCAGCTCTTTCTCGCGGCTGGCCACTCGCTGTTCCCAAGCATAGAGCAGCTCTTCGTCCGCCGCCAGCTTCAGTTCACGGGCGCTACGAGCTTCCTCCCCGGAGGGAAGCCGCAGCTCGCGAGCCTGCGAGTGCTCCCCGCTGTCGGAGGTCGGGGGCACCAGCCGCGCCAGTTCGGCACGGGCAGAAGACAAGAACTCCGAGACGCTGGAGAACGTCTTGGAGAACCCGGGGCCTTCCTCGACTCTCCCGGGTTCAGGGCAGGGGTCAGCGTTCCCGGGGCGGAGCCCCCGGGGATGTACCCGCCTGCTGCGAGTCCTCGCGGTCCGAGGGTCGCCTGGGGATCCACGTCGCGCCTCTCCCCAGGGCCTTTCGCGCCGACAGCCTCCGCCTCGTCTGCGACGACCGGAGCCACCCCCTGGTCCTTGGGGGACTGGGGGCTTGGGGGCTCGGAGTTGCCTCCGTCGGAGGTGCCGGTGGAGCTCGACGCTTCGACGTCCTCGCCTCTCCGGGGTCGCTTGCTTGGCCACTCCGGGGTCGGGCTCCTGTGCAAGAAATGAAAGTCAGAAGTCAGGACGGCGGCAGAAGAAAAACAACTCCGCTTTCAAAGACAAGATGCCATCAAAACTTACCGGCGGGCTCTCTTCGATCCGGAGAAGCTCCACCTCTTCTGCACCAAGTCGTCAAAGAGGTCCGGCAAGGACAGGCTCTCATCCCCTACCTCCATGTCAGCAAGGGGAGGAGGGATGGCCTCCGACACCTGATCAGACTCCTGCAACGACGGCGAGCTCGGCGGCACAGGCTGCTCTGGGAGTTCGTCACCCGGCGGGTTTGTCGCCGCCCCGGAAGGAGCGCCGGGGCCTCCGCGCCCGCAAGGTACTCCCGGAGGAGTCACTTCGTCGCCTTCGTCATCCGAAGTCCCAGGTTCTTCAGGGGAAACGTCCCCGTGGGCAAGGCTTGCTCCCTTGGCCTACCTCCTTGAAGACTGCGTGTTTTGGGTGCCGGCGGGGGCTCGATCTTGGTAGTACCCGCCACCCCGTACTCATTGCACTCTGGCATCGAAGATCGGATACCGTCGGCGGCCGGATCTTCGAACAGCGGCAAGGTCTCGTCCTGGAACTCGAAGGGTACCCATGGCAATATGTAGCCCATGGACAGAGCCCAGGTGGTCTCTGTCAAGTGGAATCTAGATCGTGGAAGGCTGCTGCCCACCTGATTGAGTTCCCAGAGCGGGCGGCTCCGGAACTGCAGAGGGGCAATCCCCCTGTGAAGAAAGTCTGCCAGGATCATGGCACCCGTCACTCCCCTTGCGCGGAGCGCAGCCAACCTGTTGATGACTGGAGCCAGTGCTTCCCCTTGAGAGCTTCTCTCCTTCGAGTGTGCCAGTCGCTCCGCTGGATAATATGGAGTCATCAGATGGGGATTGGTCCCGTCAGCTTCGACAAAATACCAGTTGTGCCTCCATTCTCCAACCGAGGCCTTGGTGAATGTTTCCGGGTACTGGTGCGCCGCATCTCTCCGGAGGCAGAAAGAGACACCGCCAGCGATCCACTTGGACTTCCCCAGGCGTGGAACGAAGAAGTGGCGGAACAGGGCCACCGAGGGCATGACACCCGCAAATGCCTCGCAGGCATAGGCAAAAGTAGCAAGCATCATCACGGCATTGGGGTGCAAGTGCAGCATATGCAATCCGTAAGCCTCCAAGATTGCTGCGAAGAACTCGGAGAACGGAGGAAGAAGGCCGACGACGGAGAAATCGTGGAAAGTAATCACCTCCCCTTCTCGTTGAGGACCGCTCCCAGGGCGCACCACCACTCCCTCAGTACCGCGGAAGCTCGCGGCCAGGGATTGGCGGACGCGTTGGATGGCTTTCTCTGACGCATACTCACTGGGAGAAAAGAGGGCCTGAGTCACCCTCATCGAGGGCGGCGCTTCGGCCAGGGAAGCCTCCATCGCCATCTTCTCGGCGGCGGATTGCGACATCTTCCTCACTCCCGTCCTATCTCGCTTAGGCGGCATGGGCTGGGGGCAAGAACAAGGAACGGCGGCGGCCAAGGGAGGCGGCGATTGGCGAAGTCAGGGAGAAGTGGGCGGCGATTTGGGGATTTCGGCGAATCTGGAGAGGTAACGGCTACAGTGGAAGCCAGTCGTGGCTTATAAGGCATCCCACACGTCACGTCGCGGCCCCATTACTCCGACGGACGTGGGGATCGAGGGGGCGTGCCGATTTCTGCGCGTTTCGCCCGTTGGATTCCAGGATAAGCAAGGGGTCCGTATGAATCGCAACGTTCGCCGTGATTCAGTCAACAGGACCCGGGGGCTCGTCTCTACCTCGCCTCGGCGGGTCCCCAACGGAGCTGAGAAGACCAGGTACCCGGGACCCACTTTGACCTATCTTTAGGCCATGGCCCCGGCAGCTGGAGCAAGAGCCGCCGGGACCATGCCCGGGGGCTACTGTCGCAACAGTGGAACATGGGGTTCCCCTAGTACTGCCAAAGTGGGTCCACCCCATGTGGGCCCAAGATGAAGATGGACAAGACCAAGACTCAAGTCAAGCTGGCGGGTTCACCGTCAAGACACGCATGGCCTACACGACTAAGGGCTCCGGTCCTGGGGACCTTCCGGGTCCCCGAATCAAGCAAGAAGGCCAGGAAGGACCCGAGAGCCCGAGTTCCCGGCAGGAGGCCAGGCTCCCTCTCGGGTACTTCCTACGTTCCTGTGGATAAGCACTCCACCTCACCGCGGAAGACTTGGGAAGCAAGGCGAAGGCAGCGCGGGCGGGAAGCACGTCCCGTGGTGGTGTCAGCTCCTGTCCACCCCAAGGCGGACGCTCCCACCTAACCCAGAGGAGACGCTAGGCTGAGGAGAGGCCACGTCTCCCCCTAAACTAGATGAGGAGGGTCCTTCACCCCGAAGGTCCCTCATGCCCCTCACGTGACCCTGTGGCAACCCCTTAGCCTATAAAAGGAGGACCAAGGCACGGAGGAGGGGGAAGAGGACAAGATAGAGCAAGGACGAACACAAGCTAGAACCAGAGCAAGACTAGACTAGGGCTGCGGAGGTAGAGAGGAAGGTGATCTCCTCCGGGTCAGGATCTGTCCTTCTTCTACCTCGGCCAAAACCCTTCCGGGTACCCTGTCCGGGAGGTTCCATTGTAAGCCACACTATGAAGAACTCATCAATCCAGACATGCAGGAGTAGGGCTTTTAGCCTCCGGGCGGCCTGAACCTGGGTAGCTCCTTGTGTCCCTTTGGTTGCATGCTTTGATCGTGGAGAGGAGAGCTTGATCTAGACTCCGCCCAAGAAGACGATTCTCAGCCTCCTTCGCGCCCCGTGCCGAACCTAAAAGGGGGTATCCTATACTCCCGGTGTCCGTGCAACGAGACACGACAGCGACAAGCCCAGAGTTTCCTTCTTCACTCTTGCGCTTGTTTTGATTTGCGTTGTTGTGGCTAGTTTGTTGCTGCTGAGTCTTGCTGGTATTTTTCTTTCCTTCAATAGCAGCCTTCTCCTCTTCTCCATATGACGCATCTCGGGTTTTGTCTGAGCCAGCGTATTTGTTAGCCGCGGCCATTACCTCGCTGAGACTCTTGACCTTGCCCTTCATGCGACCTAACTTGTGGATCAGTGGTTCGAACTTACAATTTTTCTCCATGACTAGGGCAGCTGAGCTTGGAGGTATGTTGTCTAAGGAGTGTATAATTTCTGCCACCCTCCTCATCCAGTGGCGACTTGACTCGCCTTCCTTTTGAACGCAACGCTCTAGATCTTCTATATTGCAGAGTCGCTTGCAGGTTCCTTGGAAGTTTTTGATGAAAGCGTCTTTCAACTCTTCCCAGGTTTTTATGGAGGTGGGGGGTAGATTTTGTAGCCATATGTGAGCCGCGCCCTCCAACATCATGTTAAGGTACCTTGCGCATATCTCTTCTGAAGCATTTAAAATACTCATCCCCATCTCGTAGTTGTTTAGCCAGGTGGTAGGGTCCATGCTGGCGTTGTAGTTTGCCACCTTGCGTGGTCCTTTGAAATCTTCAGGGAAAGGTTCCGATCTGATCTTCTCAGTGAAGCATGCCGGACCTTTGAGTCGCGAGGACAAAGCTGTGGATGTGCCCGTAGGGTTGTTAACTTCCACGTGCCGCGTCTGCATCGTTGGCATGATAGCCTGTGCTTCTGCGGCTTGTTCCTGCTGCCTCTGCGCGACCCTTGATATATCCTCCGGTGGCCTGCTTTGGACACTTCTTTCTGCCGCGATCCCGCGGCCGGCCAGTACGGGGGGCTGCTGCCCCTCGGCTTCTGCCCTGTTGGCCTGTTGTAGGACAGCCGTGCTTCAGCGTTGATTGGGTCGTCGCCTGTTGGCACCATCTGTGTCAAAATACTAGCCGCTGCATACATGTTATTGACCGGGCTTTGGTAGTGGCCTTGTGGGGTATGAAACCTCCTTGGTTGTTGCGATGGTAGCTGCTGGGCTTCGTGGACAATCGATGATTCCAAAATCCTGGCGACTGGTTGGTCTCCAGCAGCAGGAGTGGGTGGAAGTTCTATTGTTTGTTGAGTCGCGCGCGCTTGCGCCTGCGAGTCAACTTGTCTTTGAGTCGCGGCGAGCGCGGCTATCCTTTGTCGTTCCTGTTGGGTTCCTTGGTTCACCTGTTCGAGCCTGCAGCGCTCTACTTCCATCCTTCGAACCTCGTACAGGAGCTCGGCCCTGACGGCCTCAATTTCTGTTGCGCGGACAGCGGCGTTTGCGGCTGACACCGGGATAATTAGTGGGTTGCCGGGAGGTGTCGATCTTTCGGCTTCTCCCGCAGTTCCTGACGTACTTGCACCTCCGGCCATGTAGACTCCAACTGGTGCCGCCTCTCGTTCTACCACTGGCGCGTAATCCCAGTAACTTTCCTCAAGAGCTGGTATGATGGACCCAAATTCTTGCGAGTCCATGCTATCCAGAGACTCTTCTCCGTCACTGGCGACTCCTTCTGCTGAGTCGCCCTCTTGGTTTGAGCTAATAGATCTGCCGCCAATGAAACCGACGAAGACGTTGATAGATCTAAACGGGATGATGCGACCTGTCTCCAGGTAATCAGCTTCTGGTCCCCAGCTTGAATCGTCAATGAGAGGCGTGCCATCGACCATGATGATGTGGCCAATGGCGAGATCTTCAGCTCCTTTCATCGATCCTGCGTGGAACGTGATGCTCTTGACCGCAGGCCCCACGGTGGGCGCCAACTGTCGTGGGTTTGTCACGTCAGATGTCATGGATGACTTCGTGGTGTGGGATTTGCGCGAGTCAATCGTCTCCGAGCTTGGGATCGCAGAAACAAGGACGAACACAGATTTACCCAGGTTCGGCCCCTCAATGTGAGGTAAAGACCTACTTCCTGCCTACCCTAGCTTGGTATTGATATGATATATGTGGTGTTACAATGGAGGCAATCCGATCTGGGAACTCGCCGTAAGATCTAGGGTTTTAGGGCTTGATAGCTTGACCCTGTCTAAGTCCTGCGAGTCCTCTTTATATACACAGAGTCTCGCTAGGTTACAAGAGTTCTACACGAAGCCGATTGCAAGCTTGTCATCCAAGGCAAGTTTTACCACTGACCTTCTGGAGCCTTCCTTTGGCAGGCCGCTATCCTTGATCGGCCCATCTTTTACGTGGCCCAATAATAGCGTGATCATGAAGTTGCTGTTTTGGCCTTGAATCAGTCGCGGGTTAATTATTCCCCCGACACTATGTGCGGCGACGCCTGCTGCAGGGTAGGGGGCAACTGCGACTCCCAGTTCGGCGAGATCGGCCTGAGAGGGAAAGACATGCTTCGGAGATTGGGGAGCGGCGGAGAGAAGGATGGGCGGCTCCTCTCTGGAAGGGAACTGTTGTGGAGGTCCATGCTCTAGCGTCCGGCAGGCAGCGGTCGGCGCGGTGGTGGATTTCTTCGCTAGCGGCTCTGTCGAGGCAGCATCTAGCGGCGCTGGTCGTTTCGAGGTGGAGGTTAGGGGAGGGGATTGGAGCGAGCCACCGGGGAACTGCAGAGTCTGGTGGTGCACCCCGGGTTGGGGAATGGGTGAGAGAGAGGGCCTTACTTGGCTAGGATGCAGGATTTGATAGGAGTGTGCTATCTGCGAACCTGGCAGAGCTGAATTGGGGAGAGGAACTTGGTGTTCTTGCAGACGTGAGTTATCTGGGGTTGAAGGCGAGGTGATAGCCTGGGTGTTGAGCTGATTGGGTGAGGAATAATGTGTACCTTCATCAGGCATGTTTTGCTGATCCGTTTTTGGCCCATACCTTTGCTGCAAAATCAACTCTTCTTCTGCTAACTGATATGGCCGAGAAGCTATATTATGGGCCAATGATGGCTCTGTATCAGCACTTGGAATATTATTTAGTGGGCCTTCTTTTTGCACCGGCAAAGTGACTTGAGGAAGAACTCCCTGCATCTGAGTCGAAGAACCTGGTTGCATAGTGCTCTGTGGGACCACTATGGCAGCTGGTGGATCTTGAATTCTCCTGCTTCCCGAGTTAATACCCTGCCCAGGTGGGTGAGTGGTCTGCACCGGGTGCCTGAGGTGGCTGGCATGCAGCTGCTCCGTAGCACTTGTGCTGCCTATCCAGAGAGTTCCTGAATGAGATGGAGTCGGAATAAATGGTGTTGACTTCTT
Organism: Poa pratensis; assembly: GCA_947311845.1. Classification (NCBI taxonomy): domain Eukaryota; kingdom Viridiplantae; phylum Streptophyta; class Magnoliopsida; order Poales; family Poaceae; genus Poa; species Poa pratensis. The sequence goes on from CAMZMU010000088.1 coordinate 1,758,667, forward strand.
GACCTGTTCCTGTAGCACTAGATTGGGAAAATGACTCTTCTGCCCCTGATGAACTCCAGGTTGTCCGAACTGCTTCTGCTCAGATTGCTTCCCCTTTCCTTTCGGATCCTGTGAGAAAAGTTGCTGAAGCCTAGCAAGAATCGGATTGGGTCTTGGCTGCAAGCCAACATTGGTGATGGATGCACTCCTAATCGCTTCAATCGGAACTCGATCTTCTTCTGTAACCCACTGCCCAATGCGCTGAGTTGGGAAGTCATGAACTGGGAGGCCCATTCTTGTTCTTTGTATGATCATGCTGATTCTTGTGGGGCAGTTCTGCACATTGTGGAACATAATCCACAAAATGAACAGATTCTCTTGATCTTCTCATAGTGCAGATATGCCACTCCTGTACTATTATCTGGATACACCACTTCTACTTTGTCCAAAACTGGCTGATTTACTCTCATCTTTGCCACTCCCCAGATATAATCTTGATTTGTGTATAACATGTTTTGCTGCAGAATGTGGTACTCCGATGCTTTGCCTACTTGATTCAGAATATCATAAAGCAAGGAGATCGATCTAGCCACCCGAGGAATACCATATGCTCTCACAGTGACAAATATAAACTCAAATCTGTAGTCTGCACTAGAGTTAACTTCATCTCCCGGATCAAACCAATCAAAAAGCAAGTTATCGGAACCAGTAGTCCAAGGCTGGCGCTTGTACACCCACATCATGTCCTCATGTGATAAAAAATGAGCTAAGAAGACTTGGTCTGATACCTGAGAGATTCCATAGTAGTTGCTTTTCCAAGCCTTCGCCATAGATTGCTGGAGTGCTTGCTTAGTAATATTTCTGGGTGTACCTCCAGTGCAGGCGATTTTCATGAGGAGACAGAAGTTGAAGTCGACCTCCTCTTCCTGCTGGAGCTCATTGGCTCGGACAGACCTGATTCTTGGATCCGCAATGGTCATCGCTTGCATATTAATCGCTAGATCTGGGATTCCTGGGAACTCCTGACCCCTACTCTGCTCCATATCTCTACTATCCTCTTCGGTTGCTTCTCCTCCATTTTTCTACAAGATCTTTCTTCTGGGTGGAAGATTTCGGTGAGGGAATCGGTGTGGATTTGGGACAGAAAGGTGAAGGTTTAATTTGGTTTGGTTTGGGAGAGATTGCTGTGGATTATGTGGCCGGAAAGAAAAGAAGTTAGAAGGTGAGAGACGGCATGTAGCCAAGCGCCACGAAGGGCAAGTCAGGTGCGTCCTGCCCGCGATATACAGCGTGTTTGGTAGCCTCCAGATTACCCGGCCAGTCCCACCAGTGCAAAGGGATGCATGTGCGAGATCTTGGGTCGCGTTGGTCAAACCAGATTCGGGCCAGGCTCAACGGGCATGTTTAGATCGAGCGTTCCCCTTGAGCCAGCCTCCCAGCGTGCGACCTCGAGAAATATCGTGTGCGAGCAGCTCCAGACACCGGAGAGGCGGAGATGACGTGAGCATGAAATTTGCGGCAGGAGAAATTTGGTCACCATCACGCTAATTCGCCTCTCTATTTATAGCCTCGGTGCTCACCGTCCAAATCCAAACCACCATTTCCCCCTAGCGAGTTCCAGGTCATATCAGATTTCAATGCTTCTTTGCATATGCCAAAAAAGTCATATCAGAGCATCTCTAGCAGATCCCAAAATCAAGGGGTGTAAATGGATAGGATAATTTCCGCACCGTATTCGATTCTGAAACCGTTTTATAGAAGTCATATCCGGTTTGAAGGAATTCGACGGATAAGGATATTGACACCTGAATATGTATGTAAAATAGCTCATAATATGGATTATTTGAAAAATAAATAGAATTATTCGATGGTTTTAATCCGCATAATCCGATTAAATGTCTAACCTAATAGAACATATTTTACAGTTAATGAATTATCGAGTTCGTCCGTTCAATAACAAATCACTTAAGTAGTCATTATAGAGGCTATGGAGTACAACTTTGTTAGTTACTAGGTTATTCAACAATTACTTTTGGTTGTATGGTTTGACAATGTATTTATGCGCGTATCAATCCAATTAATTTTGTTTCTGCTCCGAATCTGCTTTGTTTCCGTTCCAAATCCGTCACCACATATATCTACCTCCGAATCCGCAACCGGGCATTATCGATCCGCTCTGAATCCGATGAAAAAATATGGTAGAGGATATGATAGAGAACTCCGATCCGATCCATTTACATCCTTACAAAAACACATAATAACCACTGTTTTTTACATTTGGGGCCAAAAACTATCAAAATGGGTTGGCCCGGGGTTTTTTTTAAAGAGTAGTGGGAAATGAACCGCGGAATCCCCAATATATCAGGGATCGCCGCATGGATTTTCTGTTTCCTCGATCTCGGCACACGAGTCGGTTGGAGGGATTTTTCAGCCTCCTTCTTCCCGTCATCAATCTCCTCGTCCCCGCGCCTTCTCGCCTCGCCGCACCACCCAAAATCGCCGCCATGGAGCACATGCTGTTGCCGGTCATCGGATTTCAAGTCGCGCCGCCTCCAATGTTGCCTCCTCGATCTCTCGCGCCTCCCACCGCCAGCGTCCCTGCCGCTCCGCACAATACTTCCGCCATCGCGGTGCAACCACCTCGTGCAAGGAGTCGACCCCCTTGGGGCCGCGGGTTCTGGTCTCCCTACCGCCAAAGGGGGCATCTCGGCGGCTGGCTCGGAAGCGGCGACGTTGTCTAACGCTCGGACGGTCCAGAAAAATCTCTCGCCACTAGCCGGCCAAGGTGACAGCGGTTCGAGGATGGACGCCTCGTCCAGCCCTATGTCGAACACCGTACACCACGCTCCCGTTAACCCCATCGGTGCCCACAACATGTTCGAAGAAACACCGGAGGGGTAAATTCTTTTATTTATACTGGTATGTGTGGAATTGGGTTCAATTGCTTAGTTTTTGACCTTTCGATTGTGTAGCTACAATTTGCATCCCGTTCACATCATATGTAGACATGTTGGAGGAGAACAAGGTGACGCTCCATTTGATGCATTCGATACCGGCATGGAAGCGGAGGTTGAAGCCGAAACCGAGGTGGTTGGCAACAATGATGTGGATGAGGTTGGGCGGACGTGTTCAATGCTAACCAACCAAGTGAGAGAACAAGAATGTCGCCTAGAGGGGGGTGAATAGGCAATTTAAAATAATTACGGTTTAGGCTTGAATAAATGCAGAATAAAACTAACGTTTAATTTATCAAGAACAAAACCTAACCAAGCTAGGTTCACCTATGTGCACAAACAACTTATGTTAAACAAGAACAACTACTTAGAGGTAGCAAGATAGATAACTTCAAGTTCGATGGCTATCACAAAGGTAAATGCATAAATAAAGGTTCAGGTATAGAGATGACCGCAAAGTGGACACGAGGAGATGTTTCCCGTAGTTCCTTCCCAATGGAAGTACGTCTACGTTGGAAGAGTGTGGAGCCACCTAGGCGCTCCAATAGCACAGATGTGCTCACTCTATTCTCCGTGAGCTTCACCCGCGAGGGATTGGCTCGTTCCACTATGAGGTGGATTTGAAGGCGTTGACCAATCCGATACATCAAGATTGGGAACTCCATAATGAGTTGGAGCCTCCCAACAATGTCCCGGAGCTTAGCAACAAGATAAAGCTCTGAAACCCACAAAGCCCTCCTAGGGTTACAACCAACCCAAGAGAAAATCCACAAAGATGATAAGCTTCTCAAATTTCACTTCCACCTATAACCGTAGAGAACTCAAACCGATGCACCTAATGAAATGGCAAGAACACAAGAAGTGCTCAAAGCCCTTCACTCTCAAATCCCACCAAAGTCAACAATGCTATGGAGAAAGATGAGAGGAAGAGCGAGGAAGAACTAAACAAATGGAACTTCAAGATCTAGATCCAAAGGATTCCCCTCACTTAGAGGAGAGAATGATTGGTGGAAATGTTGATCAAGATCTCCTCTTACTTTTCCCTCAAAGATATGCAAAAATCATGGGAGGGATTGAGAGAGGGCTAGATTTTCAAGGTCAACAATGGTGGGAGAGAGAGAAAAACGTGCAACTCCAAGGTAGAAGAAGGGGAGGGGTATTTATAGCCCCTCCAAAATAGATCCGTTGCAGGAAACAGAGGGACCGGAAATTTCCGGTGCAAGTCCAGAAATTTTCGGACCACCGAAAAAACGACAAAGTCACTTAACTTTTCGGTACTGAAGTGCCCCGGAGACTTTTTGGGCCGGAGTCTCCGCCCTCCCAGGACCAGAGTCTCCGCCCCCTAGACCGGAGTTGTGGGGACCCCGGACTAGCTGTCCGAAATACCCGATTATGCTTAACACAACGATCCCGTGATCAGTCTGTCGTTGCACATAATCCGAATTGGATACCAAAGTTTACATCCATTACAGTACCGAATAAAAGTCTTACATAAATGGTCATTTAGACCAAGTTCTTACATAGGTGCCTTCAAGGGCCAAACCAAAATATCAGCGGAAGCTACGGCGTAGTAGACATCATATTCTAACGATGACAACCCGACAGGCAGCTGACTTGTGGAGATCCTTAGTTGGCGTAGAAGTCGCCATATTCCTGCTCTGCGTAGTGTTCCTCCTCGTAGTCTGGCTAGGACAATAGCCAGGGACGAAACCAATATGAGTACATTTGAATGTACTCGCAAACTACCCCAACATGAGTATGCACCAGTTTTATTTTAGTTGACAACTTTTACTTATTTAAAACATCTCTATATCTTTATTGAAAAAGGTAAGAAGAGTTTTATAACTATCTTTGAAGAAGTCACCATTTTCATCTGTTTCTCCAAAACTCTCCTTTTTCCCGACCATAGCCCGTCATGGTCCACTTTCATCCAACCACCTCATACCGATCCGTTGGTATAGGTGTAGGAAACATTCTCCACTCATTTTTCTTTTTAAAACTCAAAGTTCTTTTAAAAACTTGCACAAGGTCTTAGGACAGTCTCCCAATTGTCCATATCCGAGGACTCGGCTATTCGAATAGTTTTTAACACTCTGCAGAGGTAGCACGCTTTTAACCCACATCCATCCGGCAACTCATCGTGTCTGCCACGTCTCGCCATACCAGGTGTATGCGAAGTAAGCCGCCGGCCATAGCCTCTTATTTGCTCATGCTAGTATAGGATCCTTCCCATATGACACTTTCCATCACACCCAGTCCAGTTTCCCGTCAGAAACCCTAAGTGTGAGGACTCATAGTTTTGTCCGGCGGTTTATGGTGGAACCTTCTATCCTCCCCACCATCTTGTGTGAGGACCCGGGTCAGGGGGTAGATCCTCGGACCATCCCCTCATGCATAACGGAGTCATCTCCGTTGATGAGGTATCCCATACTAATAAGAGCAAACTACATGACTAAGCCTTTTCCCATATATGGTAAATGTGGTCGCACAGGGTAGGATTGGTTGCCATAGTACTAGGACACTGTGCATTTTTCATAAACATCACCATTTTTCCACTTCTCCATTCCAACACCGACATCTCGGCATTTCATAACCACAAGAAATTTCAAAGGAGTTTTGAATAACAACATTGTTTCCCATCCTAAAGTTTTATATAAGCTACTACATAGGGTGGCAAAATAATATCCATATACTTTTGAAATGGGTTTTATAAATCTTGCTTTGAGAGTAAAACATGTTATGAAAGTAGATGCATATGTTTGTAGTGCAAGCTCAGAGAATAGCTTGCCTTGCTTGGCAAAGTGATCTTGCTCTTGTTCTTCAATTTCAGCAAACTCTCCTTCCTCGATATATCCGACAACGTTCTCGTCTAATTAATAAACAAACAATGCAAACAATCACTAAGCTATACAAGCAATCATCTCAACACAACAATCATGAACATCACACATAGCTACTGCACACATTAAACCATACAATTTGGTTTCAAAATAATTGAATTAAACATCATTTATGTTCAAATTATGGCAGAAACTTGTGGAACATGTTTAATTCAATAACTTGAGTTCTGTTGGTCACAAAAATACAAACTAAAATTCTATGGAAAGCTACTGATGTGTAGAAGACAACACAATTTGATTTGGTTCAATTGGAGTTACTAAACTCCCTACACATTTGTTTGAATCCAGAAGCTTATTAATCAAGTTTTGGCTACCATTTAAATTCTATTGCTTCAAAAATTAAATCCTTTTAGGGGTGACTAAACATGACTAAATGTGACTAACAAAATTGGTCCTAATTCATTTGGGTTAACCAATTAACATATTTAAATGTTTGAGTGCAGAGGGGTATTTAAACTTCAACTTTTACTAAACAAATACTACTGCACAATTAATTCTACCAAAATTAGGGAAGCTAATACAAGGCAGTACTAAGCTAGCAAAATTGGTTTGGAATTATTTGGACTAACAGAGTATCAGAAACAAACAAGTTTAGAATTTAAACCTTCTGTAGTATTTTTAATAATACTTTTTATTTATTTAATTAAATGGAATGAATCCAATTGGGTTGGTTAAACAATTTCATAAGCTTTTCAGAACAGTTGAGTTTGATTTATTTGGATTCCTAAATCTTGAGATATTGAATTTCAAAGTTCATATCAGTACTGATTTCACATTTCCAATTTAAACAGAGAAATTCCAGTTATGGATAATGTTCAAATTCTGACCAGTGGGGCCTACATGGCAGCGACACAGCGCGCGCGGGAAAAGATTAAAAACCTGACGAGCGGGGCCCGCCCGTCAGTCTCTCTCTCTCTCTTTCTAATCGAAGCGGTACGCTACCGTTGGATGGAGATCCAACGGCCCGCAACGAAACCATCGGCGACGACCATTTCTGGGCGGCGCCGTGGCTCCGGCGACGGCGAGGTTGGGCAAAACCTCACCTAGAGGGCTCGGGAGGTCGAGGTGGTGATGCGAATCGACGGCGGTGGCGAGGTGGAAGCTTCTGGCCGAGTCCTGCTTGCTGGGACGGAGTGGTTCGTCGGCGGCGAGGTCTCCGTCTTCCACGGCCACGGACAGCAACTCCGGCGAGGTTCCACGGCCGCGTCTGGGCACTGATCAAAGGGGAAAAGGGATGGGGTGAGTGCGGTGATGCTAAGGAAGAGAGTACGGGCCAGGAAGAAGGGAATGGGGCAGTGTGGCGTCGCGGCCACGACGGACCTCGACGGCGGCAGTGGCTACGGCACAGCACGCCCTCCTGGCGGTGCACGGCAAATCGAGAGGGGGCAGTGAGGGAGTGGGGTGGTGTGGTGTTCACAGAGGCTTGGGGTGGTTTTATAGCGGGGGCCGGCGCATCGTGGACGGAGTGCACGGCGACGTCCATGGCGCACGGCGGAGATATTTCTCCCCAATCCGACGCGGCGGTGCGAGGGACGTGGAGACTAGGCGTTCACCGGGGTCCGGACATGTTCTAGAAGGTCTCGGCCAAGCGCGGCGTGTCGGGGAGCAGCGAGCTGGGCCAATTTGGTCGACGACGGCGAGCTCGCCACGGCGACGCTGGAGTGGAATCGAGGCGAGGGCGGCGTAACTGCTCTCCTCTGCGGCGCCGCGGCTGCAGAGGCACGGGAGCGAGGGAGAGCGCGGCCAGGGGGGCCTGGGGAGCGCGGAAACGGCGAGCACGGTCGCGGCGACACGGCGATGGTCGTCGGGGTTGAAGTCGACGACACTTTTGCAGAAAACCCCCTGCTTCTTCTTTTCTTTTATTTTCCAGTTTCTTTTTAATATCCAGAAGCTTTTCTGGATTTAATTGGGCACTTAAACATTTTAGAAAAATTTGCAAATAATTGTGGGGCCTCCCCATAACATGTAGAAGCTCCACAAAAATTGGCTTTGCAAAATAAAATGTTTTGCATCATTTTCTTTCATAGTACTTTGTTTATGTTATTTTAATTTATTTCAATTTGTTTTTATTTTGAATTTTAAAACTAGTTCAAAAATAATATTTGAGAGGGAAAGTGGTAGAACAAAATGGGAGTGTTTACATTACAACTCCACTGACTTTGGTTTGAAATAATTGAGTTTGTCACTTGAAGATTTTTGTGACAACTTGTCACTTTTATTTTCTTGCTTTGATTTTATTTTATTTTGTTTTCTTTCTTTCTTACTAGTGTTCACTAGAGCAAACACACACACACAGCAAGAACAACAACTCAAGTAACAAGAAGCAATTAACATACAATAAACAACAAAAGTTTTTGTTGGCTCTCATTTTTGGAATATAATATTGATAATATTTTGGGATGTTACAATCCTTCCCCCCTTAAAATAAATCTCGTCCCGAGATTTGCTAGGCTTGGGTTTTAAGGAGGTCTGGGAATTCGCTTCGAAGATAATCTTCGCGTTCCCAAGTTGCTTCTTCTTCAGAGTGGTTAGTCCACTGGACTTTGTAAAACTTGATCGCACGTCTTCGGGTAACACGAACATCTTCTTCGAGAATTTGAGAGGTCTCTCACGATAGGTCAGGTCTTGGTTCAGGTCGATGGAGAGGTGGTCGATGTTTTTGAAAACATCAGGCTGGTCAGGAACTTCAAGACACTTCCGGAGCAAGGAAATGTGGAAGACATCATGATAATCTCCTAACTCCTGGGGTAACTCCAGCTGATAGGATACTTCTCCTCGACGAGCAATGACCTTGAAGGGTCCAATATACCTTGGCGCTAATTTCCTTTGACATGGAAACGCTGCATTCCTTGAGGGGTGTCACTCGGAGATAAACATAATCTCCGACGTTGAAGGTGAGGTCACGGCGCTTGGTGTCAGCGTAACTCTTCTGACGGGATTGGGCAGTTTTGAGGCGTTCACGAATAAGCTGAACTTGCTCTTCAGCTTCACGGAGGGTATCTGGTCCGAACAATTTGCTTTCTCCGGTATCGGACCAATTCAGGGGTGTACGACACTTCTTGCCGTAAAGGGCTTCAAAAGGGGCCATTTGCAGACTAGACTGATAACTGTTGTTGTACGAGAACTCTGCAAACGGAAGACAATCTTCCCACTTGGAACCATAGGATAGAACACATGCGCGAAGCATGTCCTCCAATATCTGGTTCACTCGCTCAGTTTGGCCATCGGTCTGGGGATGATAAGCTGTGCTAAATGCTAACTTGGTTCCGAGGGCTTCATGAAGGGATTTCCAGAATCTTGAGGTGAATTGCGTGCCTCTATCAGATACAATCTTCTTAGGCACACCATGCAGGCTCACTATTCTGGAAATATACAGGTCTGCTAACTGAGCTCCGGTATGAGTGGTCTTGACAGGAACAAAGTGGGCAACCTTGGTCAGTCGATCAACGATGACCCAGATTGAATCATGGCCTCGGTTGGATCTTGGAAGTCCGGTAATAAAATCCATTCCAATCTCATCCCACTTCCACTCGGGAATTTTCAAAGGTTGAAGCAATCCAGCGGGTCGCTGATGTTCAGCCTTAACTCGCTGGCAGATGTCACACTTGGCTACGAATGAACCAATCTCTCGCTTCATTCCATGCCACCAAAATCTTTCTCGAAGGTCTTGGTACATTTTGGTTCCGCCGGGGTGGATTGAATAAGGGGTCTCATGGGCCTCCTTCAGGATTAACTCCTTAAGTTCCGTGACATTGGGCACACAGATACGGTCATTGAATTTCAGCACTCCTTCAGCATCTTCGGTAAAACCGGGTGCTTTGCCGAGGGAAATCTTCTTCCTAATTCCCTCTATGCTTTCATGACCTTTCTGGGCTTCTTTGATTTGATCCATCAGGGTTGGGGTTAACTCTAATTGGCGAGATAACCATGGCTAACAAGCTCTAGTCCAAAATCTTGGAACTCTTTGAACAAGGCTGGCTGTTCGGCTTGGATCAGGGCATTCAGGGTGCAAGGTTTGCGACTAAGGGCATCGGCAACTACATTAGCCTTTCCAGGGTGATAATGGATTCCAATATCATAATCCTTGATTAATTCCATCCATCTCCTCTGTCGCAGGTTCAGATCTTTCTGGGTGAAAATATACTTCAAGCTTTTGTGATCTGTATAGACCTCGCAGCGATGTCCCGCAAGATAGGGACGCCACGTTTTGAGCAAGAACAACAGCAGCTAACTCCAAGTCATGGGTTGGGTAATTCTCTTCATGCGGTCGCAACTGCCGGGACAGGTACGACACAACTTTGCCTTCTTGCATCAGAACGCAACCAAGTCCGAGGCGTGATGCATCGCAATACACGTCGAAACTCTGGGTGACGTCTGGCATGATCAGGATTGGGGCTGAGGTTAGTCTCTTCTTCAGTTCTTGGAAACTATCCTCACACTTCTGAGTCCATTCAAATTTCTTGTCCTTCTTCAACAGTTGGGTCATGGGTTTGGCTATACTGGAAAATCCTTCAACGAACTTGCGGTAATAACCGGCAAGTCCGAGAAAGCTTCGGATTTCAAAACATTGGTTGGGGATAACCAGTCAAAATGGCTTGATCTTCTCTGGGTCAACAGAAATTCCTCCGGCAGACACAACATGTCCGAGAAATGCCACTTCACTGAGCCAAAACTCACACTTGCTAAGCTTGGCATACAGCTGGTGCTCTCGGAGGTCTCCAAAACTAGACGCAGGTGTTCAGCATGCTCTTCTTCGGTCTTGGAATAAATAAGGATGTCATCAAGGAAAACTACCACGAACTTGTCGAGGTACTCCATGAAAATCTTGTTCATGAGATTCATGAAATAGGCTGGGGCATTGGTCAGACCAAAAGACATCACGGTGTATTCAAACAACCGTAACGAGTGGTGAAGGCGGTCTTGGGAATATCTGTCTCTCGGATCTTCAACTGATGGTATCCTGTCCGAAGATCGATCTTGAAAAGACTCGGGCTCCGTTCATTTGATCGAACAGATCCTCGATCTTGGGAAGAGGATACTTATTTTTAATGGTCACGTCATTCAGCTTGCGATAATCCACACACAGGCGTGTGGTACCGTCTCTCTTGTCCACAAAATAATGGGTGATCCCCAAGGTGAAGCGCTTGGGCGAACAAGTCCTTTGCTGAGCATATCTGCCAATGCTTCTTCAACTCAACCAGCTCTTCCGGATTCATCCGATAAGGTCTTTGGGATATGGGGGTTCCTGGGATAAGCTCAATTATGAACTCAATTCCCGGTCTGGCGGCATACCAGGCAATTCTTCTGGGAAAACATCCTTGAACAGGTGAACAACACGGATCTCATCTAGGGCAGGTCGAGCTATGCTCTCATGGCAGCCTGGGTGAGATTGACTAGTTTCAGACACATACTCCACTTCTACTTCTTTGTCGGTGGTGATGGATACAGCTCTTCTGGCACAGTCAATTCGACCATGGTACTTGGCTAACCAATTCATACCGAGTATAACATCGATGCCTTGGGTTCCCAGAACAATTAAGTTAACTGGAAACTTTTCTCCTTTGATCTCAAGGGGTACATCGGAGCAAAACATCTTGGTCTCTACGGTGGATTCTGGGATTTGGATGACCATGGGTTTGGGTAAGAGGCTCTCTAAACCTCCCTTAGCAACAAATTCTTGGGTAACAAATGAATGGGTAGCACCAGAATCAAACAGAACAGTTGCAGGTACTGAGTTGACAAGGAACGTACCCAGCACAACATCCGGAGCATCCTGAGCTTCTTCAGCATTGATGTGGTGCAGACGACCCTTGGCAACAGCAGCATTTCCGCGGGTGCGGCATTCTTGCCATTTCCATTTCCATTGCGGCCTTGACCATTGTTCTGTGCCGGCGCATTGGGGCGCTGGACATTCCTCTTGGGATTGGGACATTCTTTGGAGTAGTGACCCTTGTTGCCGCATTCAAAGCAGATCACATTGGGATTGCGGGTGAAGTTGTTGAAGTTTCCTCCGGGACGGTTATTGTCATTGGGGCGGTTGAAGTTGTTTGGGCGGTTAGGGTAATTGGGGCGTGGAGCTTGGGGTGGACGATAGGCAGGCCTGGTGTTCTGCTGAAAGATACGAGGTTTCTGGCTGCTCGAACCTTCCTGAGCATTCATCCTCCTCTTGCGACCTTCATACATAGACTTGCGCTTGGTCTCCAGCTGGATGGCTTTGTCCACAAGTGACTCCAGATCACGGAAGTCATGGATAACCAAAGCACACTGAAGTTCATCATGAGTCCACTCATGAAACGCTCCATCTTCTTCTCTTCTTGTCGGTGTCATCAGGAGCATACCGAGATAAGTCGGTAAACTCATCCAGATAACCGACCACATCTCTACTTCCCTGCCTCAGTTTGCGGAACTCATCCTTCTTCCTCTCAATAAGTCCGTAAGGAATATGCTTCTTGCGGAACTTCTCCTGGAACTCAGCCCAGTTGATGACATGACCAGCTGGCTGGAGAGTCTTGGTAGTTTCCCACCAAGCTCTTGCAGGTCCAGCGAGATAGTGGGTTGCATACAACACTTTCTCATTTTCTCCCACAGCAGCAACTTCAAGATTATTGTCGATGGTGCGAAGCCAATCATCGGCTTCTAGTGGGTGAAGTCCCTTGGAGTAGGTGGGTGGGTTGGTCTTCTGAAAATCGCCTAAGGTGATCGCTGGTTTCATTGCCATTGCCATTACCACCATTGTTGTTGTTGTTGTTGTTGTTATTGTTGTTGTTGTAGCGGCTGCGAGTTGTTGCAGGCAACGAGATGAGCTGGCGCTCTGCCGGGCATTTCACGTTCCTCCATGATAAGCGCGAGAAGTTGGGCGGGGGTTGGGTCCGGTGGTGGTGGTGCTGATCCTGATCCTCCCATTGTCGACGGGGCGGCATCCTGAAGCACACCGGGTATAAGAGGCAAGGCAAGAAAAGTTCGACTAAGGGAAAAGACGATCTCAAGTGGTTGATTAATTTAAGATTATATGAAAATATTTCACACAGATTTAAACAAGACAAACATACTTATATTTCACAAACATCACATCAAGGAGTTCACATCAACATCAAGCTTACAACATCAAGCTTACAACATCACCTTACATCTAGATACATAACATCTGGTTTCCAAAAGAACCACTACTACGACTCGACTAGCTATAGGGGTCAACCTAATCCTGCGGTAGTGATCAAGTCACTCGCCTACTGAGGTGGAACCTCCAGCTCTAACACGTCAGCATCTGACTGGTAGGCTGGCTCCTCGGGATCCTCCTCCTCGTCCTCGAGAACTGCTCGAGTGGCTCCTCCTCCTCGTCAACTAACTCCTCCTCATCATCCTCCTCCTCACAGTCCATCTCCTCCACGAAGTCATCATCGTCACTGAGGAAAGCGTCGTTCTCCTTGCGGAGATCCTCGCCCTCCTCCTCCATCTCGTCAGTATGGTGCTCTAGATCCTCAATCAGCCCGTCCTGCTCTGCCACCTTCGTGCGGAGCTTCACGATAGTCTTCCTCAGCTGGGCCCTCTTCCTGAGAAGAGCAACCTTCTCCACCATCAGCTTCATCTCGTTCTCGCGAAGCTCAACGAGCGACTCGCGGTCAAAGTGGAGCTGAATCCTAGTGCGCAACAGATCATCCTGAGTGCACTGAAGTAAGATCTCCATGTCCATGATGTAGCTCCCAAACATCGGGTGGTAAGGTGAAGGAGTAGGGTGTCCATCGCAGTTGCGCCTCCCGTAGAACCGGAAACGGGAGTCTACTAACTCCGCCTTGTGCTCCTCACAAAGTCGGGCTAGCATCCTCTGTGTAGCAGTACAGAGACCATCAACCCAGGTGGCCTCCTTGGTGGTGAAGATGAGCGTCCTGGAACTGGGAGACTTGATGTTCCTGCGAACTGACGACCTGATGAGCCAGCTCAGCCTTCCGACACCGTGAACATCAATCTGAGCTCCCTCAAACTCTGGAGCGGGGCGACCTAACAGCTTGGTCAACTCGAACAAGTCCCTCTCAAACGTCAGCTTGCTGTCCTTCTCCAGCTGAACGAACTCGGTCCAATGGAGTGCCATCTACAGTTTTTAAGCAAAATTTTAAGTTAGTTAGGTGACAAGTGTATCAAAATTTTAATATAGTAGGGCAACAAGTGAGTCAAATTTTAAGCTTAATGAGAGGTGTACAAAATTTTAGGGATACTAAGGAAAATGTAATATTTAATGAGAGTAAAATTTTGCATAAGTAAGAGGATTGGAGATAAGCAATTTTCGAAAATACTTCATTCCTTTCTTTTTAGAAATTCATCTTTTGTAACATTTGACAAACGACCATGCTAACTAAGGTTTCCTAAAGTCAGGATGGCTCTGATACCAAGTCTGTGGGGACCCCGGACTAGCTGTCCGAAATACCCGATTATGCTTAACACAACGATCCCGTGATCAGTCTGTCGTTGCACATAATCCGAATTGGATACCAAAGTTTACATCCATTACAGTACCGAATAAAAGTCTTACATAAATGGTCATTTAGACCAAGTTCTTACATAGGTGCCTTCATGGGCCAAACCAAAATATCAGCGGAAGCTACGGCGTAGTAGACATCATATTCTAACGATGACAACCCGACAGGCAGCTGACTTGTGGAGATCCTTAGTTGGCGTAGAAGTCGCCATATCCTGCTCGCGTAGTGTTCCTCCTCGTAGTCTGGCTAGGACAATAGCCAGGGACGAAACCAATATGAGTACATTTGAATGTACTCGCAAACTACCCCAACATGAGTATGCACCAGTTTTATTTTAGTTGACAACTTTTACTTATTTAAAACATCTCTATATCTTTATTGAAAAAGGTAAGAAGAGTTTTATAACTATCTTTAAAGAAGTCACCATTTTCATCTGTTTCTCCAAAACTCTCCTTTTTCCGACCATAGCCCGTCATGGTCCACTTTCATCCAACCACCTCATACCGATCCGTTGGTATAGGTGTAGGAAACATTCTCCACTTCATTTTTCTTTTAAAACTCAAAGTTTTTTAAAAACTTGCACAAGGTCTTAGGACAGTCTCCCAATTGTCCATATCCGAGGACTCGGCTATTCGAATAGTTTTTAACACTCTGCAGAGGTAGCACGCTTTTAACCCACATCCATCCGGCAACTCATCGTGTCTGCCACGTCTCGCCATACCAGGTGTATGCGAAGTAAGCCGCCGGCCATAGCCTCTTATTTGCTCATGCTAGTATAGGATCCTTCCCATATGACACTTTCCATCGACACCCAGTCCAGTTTCCCGTCAGAAACCCTAAGTGTGAGGACTCATAGTTTTGTCCGGCGGTTTATGGTGGAACCTTCTATCCTCCCCACCAACTTGTGTGAGGACCCGGGTCAGGGGGTAGATCCTCGGACCATCCCCTCATGCATAACGGAGTCATCTCCGTCGATGAGGTATCCCATACTAATAAGAGCAAACTACATGACTAAGCCTTTTCCCATATGTGGTAAATGTGGTCGCACAGGGTAGGATTGGTTCCATAGTACTAGGACACTGTGCATTTTTCATAAACATCACCATTTTTCCACTTCTCCATTCCAACACCGACATCTCGGCATTCATAAACTCACAAGAATTTCAAAGGAGTTTTGAATAAACAACATTGTTTTCCCATCCTAAAGTTTTATATAAACTACTACATAGGGTGGCAAAATAATATCCATATACTTTTGAAATGGGTTTTATAAATCTTGCTTTGAGAGTAAAACATGTTATGAAAGTAGATGCATATGTTTAGTGCAAGCTCAGAGAATAGCTTGCCTTGCTTGGCAAAGTGATCTTGCTCTTGTTCTTCAAATTCAGCAAACTCTCCTTCCTCGATATATCCGACAACGTTCTCGTCTAATTAATAAACAAACAATGCAAACAATCACTAAGCTATACAAGCAATCATCTCAACACAACAATCATGAACATCACACATAGCTACTGCACACATCAAACCATACAATTTGGTTTCAAAATAATTGAATTAAACATCATTATTTATTCAAATTATGGCAGAAACTTGTGGAACATGTTTAATTCAATAACTTGAGTTCTGTTGGTCACAAAAATACAAACTAAAATTCTATGGAAAGCTACTGATGTGTAGAAGACAACACAATTTGATTTGGTTCAATTGGAGTTACTAAACTCCCTACACATTTGTTTGAATCCAGAAGCTTATAATCAAGTTTTGGCTACCATTTAAATTCTATTGCTAAAAATTAAATCCTTTTAGGGGTGACTAAACATGGCTAAATGTGACTAACAAAATTGGTCCTAATTCATTTGGGTTAACCAATTAACATATTTAAATGTTTGAGTGCAGAAGGGTTTTAAACTTCAACTTATACTAAACAAATACTACTGCACAAATAATTCTACCAAAATTAGGGAAGCTAATACAAGGCAGTACTAAGCTAAAAATTGGTTTGGAATTATTTGGACTAACAGAGTATCAGAAACAAACAAGTTTAGAATTTAAACCTTCTGTAGTATTTTTAATAATACTTTTTATTTATTTAATTAAATGGAATGAATCCAATTGGGTTGGTTAAACAATTTCATAAGCTTTCAGAACAATTGAGTTTGATTTATTTGGATTCCTAAATCTTGAGATATTGAATTTCAAAGTTCATATCAGTACTGATTTCAATTTCCAATTTAAACAGAGAAATCCAGTTATGGATAATGTTCAAATTCTGACCAGTGGGGCCTACATGGCAGCGACACAGCGCGCGCGGGAAAAAGATTAAAAACCTGACGAGCGGGGCCCGCCCGTCAGTCTCTCTCTCTCTCTTTCTAATCGAAGCGGTACGCTACCGTTGGATGGAGATCCAACGGCCCGCAACGAAACCATCGGCGACGACCATTTCTGGGCGGCGCCGTGGCTCCGGCGACGGCGAGGTTGGGCAAAACCTCACCTAGAGGGCTCGGGAGGTCGAGGTGGTGATGCGAATCGACGGCGGTGGCGAGGTGGAAGCTTCTGGCCGAGTCCTGCTTGCTGGGACGGAGTGGTTCGTCGGCGGCAGGTCTCCGTCTTCCACGGCCACGGACAGCAACTCCGGCGAGGTTCCACGGCCGCGTCTGGGCACTGATCAAAGGGGAAAAGGGATGGGGTGAGTGCGGTGATGCTAAGGAAGAGAGTAGGGCCAGGAAGAAGGGAATGGGGCAGTGTGGCGTCGCGGCCACGACGGACCTCGACGGCGGCAGTGGCTACGGCACAGCACGCCCTCCTGGCGGTGCACGGCAAATCGAGAGGGGGCAGTGAGGGAGTGGGGTGGTGTGGTGTTCACAGAGAGGCTTGGGGTGGTTTATATAGCACGGGGGCCGGCGCATCGTGGACGGAGTGCACGGCGACGTCCATGGCGCACGGCGGAGATATTTCTCCCCAATCCGACGCGGCGGTGCGAGGGACGTGGAGACTAGGCGTTCACCGGGGTCCGGACATGTTCTAGAAGGTCTCGGCCAAGCGCGGCGTGTCGGGGAGCAGCGAGCTGGGCCAATTTGGTCGACGACGGCGAGCTCGCCACGGCGACGCTGGAGTGGAATCGAGGCGAGGGGCGGCGTAACTGCTCTCCTCTGCGGCGCCGCGGCTGCAGAGGCACGGGAGCGAGGGAGAGCGCGGCCAGGGGGGCCTGGGGAGCGCGGAAACGGCGAGCACGGTCGCGGCGACACGGCGACGGTCGTCGGGGTTGAAGTCGACGACGACTTTGCAGAAAACCCCTGCTTCTTCTTTTCTTTTATTTTCCAGTTTCTTTTTAATATCCAGAAGCTTTTCTGGATTTAATTAGGGCACTTAAACATTTTAGAAAAATTTGCAAATAATTGTGGGGCCTCCCCATAACATGTAGAAGCTCCACAAAAATTGGCTTTGCAAAATAAAATGTTTTGCAACATTTTCTTTCATAGTACTTTGTTTATGTATTTTAATTTATTTCAATTTATTTTATTTTAGAATTTTAAAACTAGTTCAAAAATAATATTTGAGAGGGAAAGTGGTAAGAACAAAATGGGAGTGTTTACATTACATCTCCACTGACTTTGGTTTGAAAATAATTGAGTTTGTCACTTGAGATTTTTAAGTGACAACTTGTCACTTTTATTTTCTTGCTTTGATTTTTATTTTGTTTTCTTTCTTTCTTACTAGTGTTCACTAGAGCAAACACACACACACACAAGAACAACAACTCAAGTAACAAGAAGCAATTAACATACAATAAACAACAAAAGTTTTTGTTGGCTCTCATTTTTGGAATATAATATTGATAATATTTTTGGGATGTTACAATCCTTCCCCCCTTAAAATAAATCTCGTCCCGAGATTTGCTAGGCTTGGTTTTAAGGAGGTCTGGGAATTCGCTTCGAAGATAATCTTCGCGTTCCCAAGTTGCTTCTTCTTCAGAGTGGTTAGTCCACTGGACTTTGTAAAACTTGATTGCACGTCTTGGGGTAACTCGAACATCTTCTTCGAGAATCTTGAGAGGTCTCTCACGATAGGTCAGGTCTTGGTTCAGGTCGATGGAGAGGTGGTCGATGTTTTTGAAAATATCAGGTTGGTCAGGAACTTCAAGACACTTCCGGAGCAAGGAAATGTGGAAGACATCATGATAATCTCCTAACTCCTGGGGCAACTTCAGCTGATAGGATACTTCTCCTCGACGAGCAATGACCTTGAAGGGTCCAATATATCTTGGCGCTAATTTTCCTTGACATGGAAACGCTGCATTCCTTTGAGGGGTGTCACTCGGAGATAAACATGATCTCCGACGTTGAAGGTGAGGTCACGGCGCTTGGTGTCAGCGTAACTCTTCTGACGGGATTGGGCAGTTTTGAGGCGTTCACGACTAAGCTGAACTTGCTCTTCAGTTTTGAGGCGTTATTTTTCCTGCAACAGCTATTTTTTCGCGGGGACCTATAAAAGGCCCCCTTCTTCCCCAAAGAGACCTAGCTTTTCTGCAACATGTTTTCTCTCTCCCTCCCACCATTGTTGACCTTGGAAAGCTTGTCTCTCTCTCAATTCCTCCCATGATTCTTGCATATCTTTGAGGGAAAAGAGAGAGGAGATCTAGATCTACATTTCCACCAATCCATCTCTTCTCTAAGTGAGGGGAACCTAGTAGATCTTGATCTTGGAGTTCTTGGTGTTTCTCCTCCTTTGTTCTTCCTCTCTTATTTCCCCATAAGTATTTGTTGCTTTGTTGGAATTTCAGAGTGAAGGACTTGAGCACTTCTTGTGTTCTTGCCATTGCATTTTGTTGCATCGGTTTGCTCTCTCCACGAGGATTCATGGAAGTGAAAGTCAGTGAGCTTGTTACTCTTGGGTCGTTGGACCCTAGACGTTTTTCTTGAGACCTTTTGTGGTCAAGGCCTTTTGTGGCTAGTTGGGACCTTTTGTGGTCACTTGGGAGCTCCCAATCCTTTTGTGGGTTGTGCCTCAAGATTGTTATAAAGGCTCTGAATTCCGCCTTGAAGGATTCCGATAGTGGAAGGTGAACCGAGCTTTTGGGCAAGGTTCATCAGAGAATAGGGTGAGGCCATTTGTGGCGTCTTGAGTTTGAAACTCACACCCCTCCAACGAGACGTACTCCCCTAAAAAGGAGGAACTCGGTAATACATCATCGTCTCCATGTGCCTCGGTTATTTCTATACCCGAGCTCTTTACTTATGCACTTTACATTGTGATAGCCTTCGTGCTTGAAGTCTTTTATCTTGCTATCACTTTGTTGCTTGTCTTGCTTAGCATAAGTTGTTGGTGCACATAGGTGAACCTAGTATATTTATTTATTTATTTGAATTTTTCCACGTATATTAAACCAGCAAATAGTACACGATTACATCGATTACAAAAACAAAACTAAAAGAGACTAGCAAATCTATGAGATATTCAAGCTCTTTCTTCATCTATGACACAATCTTGTACTTTTCTGAAGGCAGCCGTAGAACAACGCCAACACCACCAAACCACAGACCTGTGAATAACACCGAAGGTTCTCCCTTTTTAATTTTGAGCCGCAATGCCAAGGCTTTGTGCACGCACGCAGCCATTAAATTAATCAAGCAACATCGGCAAGAGCACCACCACTGATATTCCAGGGACAAATAACCGAACCACTTTGTCGACGTCATTGGGAGCCGAGAGAACGAATCACCATTGCCGAAGATGCAGTAGCCGGGATAGATATTGCGAGGACAAACCTCCTCGCGGCAACCATGAGAAACAATCCAAGATTGATCTGGCGAAGCAAGATCTGAAGAACCATACCTAGACAGACTTAATCTTCCAAAGCCACCATTGACGTCGGGAAGGATATCTCGCCGTCGAACGAAGCGTGGAAGATCACTTATTGCAGACGATACCATCTCCATTAACGAAGAAGATGACGACCAAAACCAAACTCTACCATTAAGGACCTTCGAAAAGCGCCGTGCGCAAGTCCGAGGTCCCCACCCCTTCTAGTGCCAGAACGGCACCTAGAGGAGGCGAGGACCCGTCGAATCTTTGCCGGCGGCGATGATGAAGCTACAGATATCACCGGCGGCGGCGGCTAGGGTTGAAACCCTAGGCCGCCGCCACGATCGCCTCCTCTCCTGAACAGCTGAACTTTCTCGTACGTTGAACCTAGTATATTTAGGTTGTATGCTTGTTAAATTAAAACACCTAGTTTATTCCGCATTTATCAAGACTAAACCAGAAAAGTTTTAAATCGCCTATTCACCCCCCTTTAGGCGACATCCTTGTCCTTTCAATAATTCCACATAAAAATATGTGCATATTGATATGAAATTGAATTTCATGCACATCTTAGCCATTTATGATTTGATGGAGTTTTTATCCTATATATTGGATCAACGAAAGTAAGCATGCTAAGATATACAAATAGTAAATATGCATGCACAAGACTTTCAAGAACCAAACGAGACACAATTTGGACAAAACACCAATTAAACCAAGAAAGCACACACAAGTGTGACAAGAAAACAAATTGCCCAAAATATATCAAAGACCCAAATCAACACATGATTGAAGGTAGCAATTTGAAAACATACAAAATGAAAATAGGATCAAGGAATTAATCAAACCTTCTACACTTTCATGATGGCACAAAGTACCAAAAAAAATGTTTGTCTTCCAAAGAGACACGTCATCAGGATCAAAAGCCAATTGAAGACAACTAATGTTCAAAAGCTTATAGGATAGCTCCCCCAAGATTTGTGCATTATTTATGATCTTGCATTTAATACAAAATGCACACAAATGGGATCATCACTCTCCATATATATTATTCAAACACTACTCATGTTCAAGAAAAAGAAATAAGATCCAATACCAATTTAAAGAAAGATATTCTACTCAATGTAGGATAGCTTTCCCAAGAATAGTGCATTATCTAGAAGAATGACTTGAATGTAATATGCACAGGAATGAGATCATTTCTCTTCCTAACTCAAGAAAGACCAAAACAAATTTGAGTAGAGCAAAAGGATCCAAAAGATACAAGGAAGACAAAAGGAGTTAGACCAAAACAAATCCTTGGCAAAAACTAAGGCAATTTACGAGCAAAAGCCAATGTAATTATGATCAATAAATTTACCACAAATATGATTATCACTTGTCAAGGACAAGGGATGTATAGAGATATATCTCGGTAGTAGATGGCAAAGATTTATTCACGATCATATTCACAAAACATAAGCATGTGGCAAGAGATAGGAATTGAAAAACATGCTTACATAGAGATTCTTGACGGCTTCAATTAATCAATGATCATGCAAAGAACCAAGAAACTCTCTCACAAACAAGATCCAAAAGAAGAGATACAAAAATCATTTAACCAAATATGGAACTTGTTTGAGCAACATGCCACATAGGAACAAGATAGTTAACAAAATCAATTCTAGGTGGCAAAACCTCACATATTCACATTTTCTAGGCTTGTAATATGCACAAAGCTTATTACTCCCCCATAATGTGATAATTCATTTTATCCAAACAAGAGGCAAAGAAGAATCCAACAAGAGATAATTAATGGACATTGTAGAATTTGAATTCCTCATGAGCATGACGTACCACATAGTAACTAGATAATATTGAAGTATCAATACTAGGTGGTATTTCTCATGTACACACATTTTTAGGATTGTAAAGTGCACGAAGCATATCACTCCCCCAAAATGGGATAGTCCATTAATCTCTCGAATAAGAGCCAACAAGATGAGATATCAAATAAAAATAATAAGGCTCAACACAAGTAAATGGTGTGCAAACCAAAATACACATACTTGATTACTCAAGATAAGTAGAGACCACAACACATACCAACACTAGCAAGGTACAAAATCAAGCACATGCAAGGGTGCAAGCAACTTTCATGTATATATGATATAAGCACAAGTTACCGCAAGGATGAACATTGAATATGAGATAGAACAATATAACCCAAATGACTTGGCTTGAGAGAATATAATTGATGAAGGTCCCTTAATTCTTCATGATGTAGCCAAGTCTCCAAAGTCCTCCAATAACACCTATTGATCAATTTTTAGCTTGCTGGTCCCCAACCAAGTTGGGTCCCAAGAGGTTAGTCACAATCGGCTTGGCCACCCAAATGGTTATTTTCTTGACACCACTTTGAGTACCAACATATTTGGGAAACACATTGCCAACCTTATCCTTCTTAAGAGAGTAACAATCATCAATTAGAATTGGGTTGGATAAGGTACCGTTAGTGCATGAAGAAGCAAGGTGATCCTTTTCACGGCATATGTAGCAACATCTACTTCCACCTTTCTTCTTAGTTGATTTCTCAACTTGAGAAGCTTTAGCTTGATCCTTCTTGAGAAGTGACCTCTCTTCAACATGGTGATCTCGAGATTGAACTTGAGGCCGCTTCCCTAGTTGCTTCTCACTAAGAGGCTTCTTCTTCATTGGGCAAGATCTAACATGGTGCCTTTCAACCTTGCACTTGAAACAAACAATCTTGGTCGGGTTCTTGAATTGTTCTTGGCCCTTCTTCTTCGTATTTTTCTTGGACATGTTCTTGTTGTTGGAGTTGAATCCAAGTCCACCCTTGTCATTGGGGGATTTTTGCACACTCAACATATTGTCAAGTGCCGACTTCCCAACACGACACTTTTCCAAGTCTTTCTCCAAAGAAGTGACTTGGGCCTTGAGCTCTTTTATTTCCTCTACATGGTTAGTAACAACACAAGTACTAGAGGAAGTAGAAGCTTCATTGTTAGAGCAACAAGGCATGGAAAGTAATTCATCACAAGGTGTAACAATATCATGAGTGGATGCATGACTAGGACTAGCACATGGCAATATATCATTTTGAGTAGAAGTTGTGACATTGTCCATATGAGGCTCATAAGATGTAACCTTGGTCATAATAGCCTCATGAGCTAACTTTAGCAAATCATGGGAGACTAGAAGATCATTATGAGAACTCGAGAGCTTTTCATGACTTTCTTCCAACTTCCCCTAATTGCTAGTTAGCAACTCAAGTTGAGCCCTTAGCCCAACATTCTCCTTCAATATAGATGCTTCACAAGAAATAGGATTAGTATCACAAGCATCATCATTTATAGCAATATGAGAACAAGTAATACGCTCTTTTAGCATTTGAGCTTGGAGTTGATCACGAGACTTGGTGATTTTAGAGAGAGCTCTCCAAGGTTTTGAATTCCTTTTCGAGCTTCTCATTATCTTCAACAAGTCTAGCATGTCCAACAAGAAGCTCATCATTTTTAGTTTTAAAGACTTTAGAAAGAGCAAGAGCATGTTGATGATCCTTTGTAAGTTTAGCAACATCAATAGCATAGGATTCCTCAAGATTATATAGGGACTCTTCAAGAGCCGCCCATTTCGCTCTTTCTCAAAGTTTAGCAACATCATAGAGAAGTCCGCAATCTCATCGGCATACTCTCGCTCATGACCTTCCATTTCCTCAATGGTGTCCTCATGCTCATCAATAAGTTTCTTGCTCTCAATAGCAATAATCAAGATTTCCATGAAGTTAGAGCAAGCATTTTTATTTTTACTTAGAGCATGAAAGACAATTTCACCTTTCTTATTTAGAGAAGAAATACTATCATCTTCATCATTATCCTCATCATCATCATCATCATGAGATATATTGGGGTTCAAAGTAGGAGATACATTTGAAGCCTTAGCCACGAGGCAAAATAGAGGAATGGTCGATGATGATGAAACATTAGTTGAGGCACCACTCAAGTCCACATCTTGTTCCATAGAGAGATGGGTTTCCTCTACATTGTTAGTGATACAAGAGCTAGAGGAAACACAATAATTTATATCATGGCAACAAGACAAAACAAGCATATCATCATGAGACATAGACAAGCAACTTTTACAAGATATGCAAGGACTATCAACACAAGCATGTAAAGCATTTATGGTGCTAGATGTGTTTAAGTCCAAAGATGAAGCATTGCAATGATGTAGAGATAAGGAATCATCAATAGTAGATTCACTACCATTATTGCAAAGCCTACCACTACTCACCATCTCATTGGATTGTGTCTTACCACATGTTGGTGAAGTAGAAGAAGTTGAGAACTCATCATGCCCGGATGTGAAGGGAGAACAATCATCCTCAATAATCTTGGACACATCATATTTATCTTGAAGCTTTGTCCATAAATCATGAGCATTCCAAAAATACATGATCTACATCGCTCAACACATAGACAATAGCATTAAATACTAGAGAATCGAGATAAGAGTTTTCCTCATCCTCTACAGATAACTTTTGGAGATCCTTTGGAGGAGGAAAATCCATATCTACAATTCTCTCCATTTTGGATCCATGTCCCGAAAAAGATTAAGCATGCGAATTTTCCAAACATCATAATTTGTGCCATCGAATATAAAAGTGGGATCATGCACTAATTCTCTAAATGACATCTTTACTCTCAAGGCGGTGAAGCCTAATAAAGAGAGACTTGGCTCTGATACCAATTGAAAGAACAAGAATGTCTCCTAGAGGGGGATGAATAGACGATTTGAAATAATTACGGTTTAGGCTTGAATAAATGCGGAATAAAACTAACATTTAATTTATCAAGCACAAAACCTAACCAAGCTAGGTTCACCTATGTGCACAAACAACTTATGTTAAACAAGAACAACTACTTAGAGATAGCAAGATAGATAACTTCAAGCTCGATGGCTATCACAAAGGTAAATGCATAAGTAAAGGTTCGGGTATAGAGATGACCGCAAAGTGGCCACAAGGAGATGTTTCCCGTATTTCCTTCCCAATGGAAGTACGTCTACGTTGGAGGAGTACTGTGGAGCCACCTAGGCGCTCCAATAGCACGGATGTGCTCACTCTATTCTTCGTGAGATTCACCCACGAGGGATTGGCTCATTCCACTATAAGATCGACTTAAAGGCGTTGACCAAACCGATACACCAAGGTCGGGGAACTCCACAATGAGTTGGAGCCTCCCAACAATGTCCCAGAGCTTAGTAACAAGATAAAGCTCCAAAACCCACAAAGGCCTCCTAGGGTTACAACCAACCCAAGAGACAATCCACAAAGATGATAAGCTTCTCAAACTTCATTTCCACGTATAACCGTAGAACTCAAACCGAGGCACCTAATGCAATCGCAAGAATACAAGAAGTGCTCAAAGCCCTTCACTCTCAAATCCCACCAAAGCCACTAATACTATGGAGGAAGATGGGAGGAAGAGTAAGGAAAAACTCAACAAATGGAACTCCAAGATTCAGATCCAAAGGATTCCCCTCACTTAGAGGAGAGATGGATTGGTGGAAATGTAGATCTAGATATCCTCTTACTTTTCCCTCAAAGATATGCAAGAATCATGGGATGGATTGAGAGAGGGGCAAGCTTTCCAAGGTCAACAATGGTGGGAGAGAGAGAAAAGCGTGCAACTCCAAGGTAGAAGAAGGGGAGGGTATTTATAGCCCCTCCCAAAATAGATCCGTTGCAGGAAATAGAGGGATCGGAAATAAGTCCGGAAATTTCCGGACCTCCTAAAAACGACTAAGTCCCTTAACTTTTCGGTACTGAACTCTGGCCGGAAATAGTGCCGGTAATTTTGGGGTCCGGAATTTCCGGCCCGAAGTCCGGAGTTTCCGCCCCTCAGAAAACTTCAGAAACACCAACACGAAAACAGAAATATATAGAGCATCCGAACTCCGTTTTCGATGATCTTGGGGACGTTGAAATCACAACGACGAGCTCTACAAGATCATGCAGAGAAACATCATAGTCCAACAAGGTAGGATACAACCAAATAGGGAAAGGTTAGACCTCTCCATAAAAGAACAATCGATAAAACCTCCAACATAAAAAACGCAATAAGTTTTTCATACGAAATCTGTTTTCGAAGAACTTGGGCTTGTCATGGAGATCACGAAAAGCACCAAAACCCAACAAGGAGAAAACCAAGTAAGAACCAAGAAATATGATGCCAAGTATGCAAAGGTTTGAGCTCTCTATGAAAGATACGATAAGTTACTTATTCGAAAGCCCGTCTTGAGAACGGCGTCTATCCTATAACCCGGTCTCCCACTAACACCATGAGACTGGTAAAATAGAAACCCTATCAAGATCATACCTTTGCCTTGCGCTAGATGATGGCGATCTTGATCTTTTCAAGTGGAACACCTTTCTTGATTGTGCTTTGCTTGGTGAAGACTCACATATCGCTCCCCCATACACCAATATGAGAGAGCCTCTCTTAGGCACATCTTCACTTGACCCTTATCTCCAAATGGGTGGCAAGCTTCAAGCATAGGGTTTCTTTGAGACGCTTCTCTTGAACTTGCACTTCTCAAGATTGATGACGATCACCACTTGACGTCATCCACCATGAGCTATATGAAATCTTTCTTTTGATGCAAGCCCATGGAAAGATACCCAACCCCACAAAGATACTCCACGCACACATATATCATGAGTTAGTTCACAAAGCTATATGGATAATTGCTTACCATACGATTGGATCACATGATCCCACATGGTACATCATTTAGCTTTGTGTGTTGATCAACTTGAATCCACTCTTTGCACTTAGTCTTGATCAACCTTGTATCTTTTGTTCTTCTTGATCATATCAAATATGTCCATTATAATCAATGATCTCGATGGCATACCACCTTGAATCCAACACATGGAGTTCAAGCGATGCCTATGGACAAACCTATAAGAATATCTCAATACAAACATTAGTCCATAAGGATTGTCATTAATTACCAAAACCACATATGGGGGCACCATGCACTTTCACCAAGTAGGAGATTTGGAAAAAACAAAATGCAATTACACAATATGGAAGAATTTGTTTGCTTATAACATGGGAGAGTTTGTCACTTGATGCGGTTTCCGACAATGATCAACCTGGCAAAAATATTTGAAACACATTGAGGAAAAGTGTCATCACCTCATGCCGACCCTATCCGCCCGTTCATTAATTGAGATCACTCCAAGGACGGTATGATGCCATCAAACAAACTTGCTGCCGTTGGAGTGGTTGTTTGGATCAAGTGAGAAATGCACCTCCAAGTGGTTGCGCAATTGATGATTGCGTGAGTTCACTGTATTGTCAATATGTGTGCTCTTGTTTGATTTGACTGTGCTAACATTTTTGCCTCTTTTGCAGATGTAGGACCGCATTGTTCATGAAAGGTTCAAGCAAATTACGACACCCAAAGGTAAACCATTTATGCTCCTACATTGTTGCAAATTGCTTGAACATGGTAATAAATGGAGGTCGAGGGATCAAGAAGATCCACCGAAGGAAGGTGCATTCATTACCTTGGATGGAGGTTGAGGGATCAAGAAGATCCACCGAAGAAAGGTGCATTCATTACCTTGG
Organism: Poa pratensis; assembly: GCA_947311845.1. Lineage (NCBI taxonomy): Eukaryota > Viridiplantae > Streptophyta > Magnoliopsida > Poales > Poaceae > Poa > Poa pratensis. The sequence continues at coordinate 1,786,416 of CAMZMU010000088.1, forward strand.
ATGACGACGGAAATAACGATGTACAGAGGGGGAAGAAACAAAGGAAATCCCGATGGAAGGAAGAAAGAGAAGGCGAAGAGGCCAACCGAGGTCACAAGCATGAGGGAGCAAAGCAAATTATTGTAATGATGAAATCATTGGAAGCTATAATGGATAAGCATTTGCAAGCCAAGATAACCATGACCGAGAAGAAATATCAACACAAGGAGGCTAAGTGGGTAAAAAAGATGTGCCTTCGAGGATCGCAAACTCTCTATCAAGGAGCAAAAGATGAAGGATGACAAAATTGCCAAGGATAAACCGGGTCATGATGATGGATTCACGTGCCATGGATGTGTTGACAAGAGAGTTTTGGAGATGAGACGAATGTAGATCATGCAACGGAGGAGGCAAGAGGTTCTTGATGATAATGGTGTTGATGGTCCTTTGACGAATCCTCGCCATTTGAGGGTTTTACGTATGGTTGATCTTTGATGACTGTCAAAGCATACGTATCAAGTCCGATGTCACTTGATATTGTCATGGTCAAAGGATTTATACAAGTGACACCGACATATAGATGATACTAACAACGTGTGATAAATTATCTCGTAGAAGATCATATATAAATGGGTCGGTTCAGTAGCCTTGTTTAAGCAACAATGTACTCTTGTTGGCATCCTTGACGGGTGTTCGGAAGGATTCAGGCTCTAATGATTTTTTTTACAAAGGAGCCCTTGATTTGAAATAAACGTTCCAATGAACCAGCTACATGGTGATTCGAAATAGTACTGCATTAAAATCTTAACATCAGTCATTTGTAATTTGTAATGGTTTTTTTGTTCCATTTTCCCATGAAAACAGACTTGTTGGAAATATTAAATTTCCAAGGTTATTTGTAGGAAGTCCGAATAACCCCCCTATGTATTGGGTTTCGGCCGGAGAACACCCCTATGTTTAAACTGGGACATTTAACCCCCTAAGTTTGCAAAACCGGACAATTAGCCCCCCTGATAGTGGTTTTGGCTGTATGAGGCGGTTTCAGTTAGATGGATAGAGGTTTTGGCTGTATCGTTAACCATGGACGGCTTCCTTGGCGCAACCGCTGGCGGCGATGAAGGCCAGCCGCCCCCTTCCACCTCCCTGTTGCTTCCTCGCCTTGCTCGTGGTCCGCCGGCTGTTGCAATAGTCACCTCAGCCGCCATGAAGGTGCGGCATCACCGTAGCGGCAGCGGCCGTCGTCACAGGGTAGCAGCATCGAGAGCTTCAACGGCGCGCCGGACCAGGCGCCACCGGTGGTGCCGGAGGTGTCTCATCTCGGGTGGCATCTCTGGCACTGTCATGTTCGCGGTGTTGAACTTGAAGACAGTGGCAACCGCACCCCGACAACTCCGACGCCGTATGGCGGTGAAGACGGCGACGTGCTGCCCGCCGGCAGCTCCTGCGCCCATACCTCGTCACCATCCGTGGAGATATGGCGTGGTGGTAGTGACCTCCGGCGGCGAGCGTGATGAGCCGCCCGTAGCGTGGCCATGGTGGTCGCCTCTAGCAGTGAGCGCCATTAGGAAAGATCACAGCCATGATCTCGCCGATCTTCATGGCCAGCTTGCCAACGATCTTCACGACCGGCTGGCCTGTGCTGCCGATCGTTCTTCTTCCGTCCGGGTCTCTTGATTGTAAAGACGAAAGCAAAACGTTATCCCAACGTACCATGCGTGGAGCTTTTGCTCTTCTTGATTGTATCTAGAGCACACTCGTGCACGCTTGTGCGTTCTGTTCCTGATCGGATACTTTGTGGAGTTGTCGTCTCCGTCGCTGTCGTCACCAAGCGTGACAACATGCTAGGCCTCACTCGAGCCAGGTCGTCGTGGCCGAGCGGCGTCGGCCTTGGGCTGTCCGCTGTTCAGCGAGGCCTTCCCGGCGCCCGTCTTGGGCACGTATCTGATCTCCGCATGTGTGTGCCACCGCCGCCATGGGCCGGCCAGGAGAGATGAGAAGAGCGGCGGAGAAGAGGCCGGGTTGTCGCTAAACCACCAGTCAATACCGCTCTCGATGGATGAAGGGGGTAATTTGTCTGGTATACGATACTTAGGGGGTTAAATGGCCCAGTTTAAACATAAGGGGGTTCTCGGTCCCAAACCCAATACATAGGGGGGTGATTTAGACTTCTTTCGTTTTCCCTGTTTGCCCTCTTATTTCTGGTGGACGCGAACGGCGAAACAGATAGCGAGACACAGCACAAGGAGGAGAGCTCCTTCCTCGCCGTTGGTGGTAACGAGGCGTGACCCACGAGCACGCGCGAGATCGGAGCTTCCAGCGTGCGATCTACTCTGCCGTCTTAACCACGCTTACGTTGCCGCGGCGACCGTTTTGGTATCTCCTTGGGGGTGGGATCCGGCGGAGCAGTGGTGGGGAACGCGGCAAGCGCCGGGATGGGCGCCGAGGAAGAGGAGGAAGCGGCAGTCGGTGCAGAAGGGGCTGGAGTGGTCGAGGAGGGGGAGGGTGGCGATGGTGCCGCCGAGAAGGGGGACAAGCCCGCGGCTGTGGTGTCGTGCTCGATCTGCCTCGACGCGGTGGTCGCCGGCAGCGAGGAAAGGTCCACTGCGAGGCTGCAGTGCGGCCATGAGTTCCACCTCGGTGAGTGTCCCGTTGCCTCTAGAGATCTCCCGCTCGTTCCCAATGGTTTTCTGCATCATATGGAAGTAGTAGGATTTAGTGGATGAAGGCTGTGTTCTTGATTCTTGAATCCCTCGAACGGGCAATTTAGTTTTCTATTAGTGGGGGACTGTCATTGCACGAGTAGAAATTTGGAAATGGGTTAGGTTCGGGCACATGATCTTGGTACGCTCGTGTTAAAGGTAACCATATTTACGGAATAATGGTAAAACTTTCATGGATCAGGAGTTTGATTTTCACGCCGACTTGTGAGCATCTATGGAATTTACATGGACATCGGATACATCCTATATTTACATTGTAATTTCGAAGAGGTGGGGATTTTATTGTGAAGCCGGGACAATGATTCAATGTGTTTGGTCCATGTTTTGTCAATCCATGTGGAATTATATTTTTCCTCGGCCTCTAAAAAACAGAACATAATGAGAAATACTGCATCCTCCGCTGCTGGAATTGAGTTGGAGGCTATTTTGCAAGAAAACGCACAAGTTGTCAGTCGGCGGTGTCTTTAGCTTTGGCTGGCTTGTGAAAAGCTTGTTATAGTTTAGGGTCGAGTTTCTGACTCTAATGTTGGAATTCAGAATTGTGCAGGGTCTCTGTTTTCTTTTTGGTTTTTGGTGGACTTATCTTTGGGGAGTTTGTGGAATTATATTCACACTAGAATTTGGTAACTATGAACTAAGTGCACTATGGTGATACCATGCAAGTCTTATAGATGTATGCTTGTATCTACTGTTGGGATTATCATAGGATCTGATGTTCATTTACTATGTACAAGGTTTAGTGTGAATGTAGACATTAGAGAGCTATGAATGTGCCAGTGTGCTACCAATATTCTGTGGGAATTAGAATGTACCTGCTTCTTAAGATGCATTTTTTTTTCTTGAGGATGAATTTGTGTTTTTGTGAAAACTAGTAGAGGATTGGCGGTTACATTAAGAACTGGTCTCCAAACTTGTTGAATTTTTTCATGTTTGGGGGCTATAAGATATTAAAGAAGGAACAATGATATTTCATCAGTGTTCAGAAGAAGAAGAGCAATTTGATGGGATTTAGCATCAACTTGTTCTGTTGTACTGTGTTAGAGGCTTTGGATTGGCTGTTCTTGTGTTGCAAGACTTGTAAGTTTGTAGCAATGTTGAGGTCGTTAATTCTTAATCGGTAACTGCTCGGTCGGCTGGCGAGTAGAGATTGATAGGTGAATTGGCCAGTTGGTCGGGTGGTTAATCAGTTAATCCGCTACTCGGTGACCCGACGAGAATTAACTCGCCTATTAATCGTTGAGTCACAAGATTTTTTGAACAGTGATTTGTAGGAAGGTGTGGTTTATTAATAAAGACGCGTGTTTTTTTTTTTGCATTGTCCTATCATGCTATCAAAAGATGAATATTGTATCTCACTCCAGGTCATTTTGGAAACCTGGTGAGGCCAGTTTGTTCTCATGCCTTGGATTCAATAGCTTACCAGTCTTAATGTGGTGGCAACATCGAATAGTACGCTTAGTTTGTAAATATGGCTTATATATGATTGCTGTCGTAACCTTGGAGTTCTTCTGGTATCCTTTTCTTATAAATTTCTTTGGGATAATTTTGTTATGTGCACCTGCCATTGTGCAAGTAGTTCGTCCTGCTTATACTGTATTACCACATTAGTTTTATGCATTTACAAAAATCCGTCATTTCTGATCGTAACCTGAAATATTTGGCACATTGACTCCTCGAGGCTATTCCATGCCAGGGGCGCTGCTCATGAGAGGAAAACTCTGAAATGAATACGATTAACACTTTCAGTATCACGACCGATAGTTCCTTGCTTAATATTCTAGGAATCTGATCCATCAGGCACCACCCTGGTCGGATCGACTCAACTCAGTCGGCAACCTAGGCCGACACGTATAGGCAATACCTCTACATGACAGTATCCTACTGAGTTCATTAAGCTGTTATAGTTAAACATGCTTTATTGAGTGACATTGTGCATGTATGATATTTTGTTGATAAGATGGATATCCATTTCATCACCAGACTGCATTGGATCAGCATTTAATGCCAAGGGAGTTATGCAATGTCCGAATTGTCGCAAAATTGAGAAAGGGAATTGGTCCTATGCAAATGGTTCCCATCTATCGCAAGATCCAAACATTGATGAACATGATGAAGACTTTCCTGATGTTGGTTATTCAGAAGCGGCAAGGGGTATGTTTCTGGTAAGGCAGTTCAACTTTCTAAGTTGTGGGTCTTGCTATTACCTTATGATGCACCAGTCCATTTTCTTCTTTTTCAGCTCTATCGCCTCATTCGTTAAATTTTCCGTTGTCATTTGTATCTTTCAATATGTGGTGTCCTGCATGCTGGATTGTAAAATTATGCTTGACCATACTGGCTACTTCAGTAGCTCAGTTCTTCATTCGGAGATAAAAGTAGTACTTGCATGTGGTATTTGAGTATTTCTTCATTTTTTGTGACTGGAAACTTAACTAGCAGAAACCAATTTTGTAAAAAAATTACCATCAGTGTCAGGCACTATAACAAATATCGGTAACTACGATGAAAGCTATCTTACATTGCATTGTTAATTTCCTGTAATTTTGTGTCACACTCATGGTTTTTGAGTCGCCGACTAGTCGCCGACTAATCGCCTAGTCGGGGCACCGTGGCTGGCTCGCACACGCGACCTGGCTCACGGGGCAAGTCGCGCCACGTCACTGGCTCGACGGCGATTTCCTGCGATTAGTCGAATAATCGACTTGCTGGCTCGACAGAGAGAGGGAAAGAGAGGGAAAGGGCGGGAGCTCGGGAGGAGGGGAAATGGTCGATAACCAAGGAACTGTTCTCTCTGCTAGCCCAGCTATTTTCTTAGTCGATGCTCTGTTCTTACTAAAAATTGATACATTTGGACTGTTTATGCAGCCATTTCGCTTCCAATGGTGTCCTGTTGGCCGCTTGGCGCAACTTCCATCTTTATTTGAGTATGCTCTCCCCCTTAAATTTCTACTGGTTGTTGTGCTCAAATCTCCAATTAAATGCCTACTTGATATTAATGTTGTGCGCGGATATTCATAACAGTGTAATTGAGCAGTCTTTCTGCTACTTGGAACTCACTAGTCTTAAAGACAGAAACTTCCATGCATTCAATCAGTTCCAGAATCCATGGTGCCACCACACCATGCACTGCTATACCAATGGTTCCTCTTGATTTAACCACGGCCGAAGGATTGCGAGTCGATGAGTTCAGCCGAGTCGCTAGGGTACCGACTCATGGACTCGTAATCCTTGAGCCGTGGTTAAATCAAGTGGAACCATTGGTATTGCAGTGCATGCTATTCTAGTTGACTAGTCGCAACTAGTCAAGGTTTTTGGTTGGAACACAAGTTTCACCGACTCATAGACCTAGTCGAGCAACTAATCTTGACTAGTCGAAAGACTCTTAATCCTTCACCACCTAATATTTGAAGGTCTCCGTTGATTGAATTGCTTCATTGGTTACTTTGTTGTTTACTCATGTAATTTTTCTTCTTGTAGCAGTGATGTGGAGTCATCACCAGCTGTTACTTGTAAGTTTGTAATTAAATATGAGACAGTCGCTAAACTTCATTAGATATGTCAAAGATTGAATGTGTTTGAATATTGCCAATGCAGTTCATGATTTCATGGGACAAAATTTTACCTCTGAGAACTTGCCCGTGTCAGCACCTGGTGCAAGGATTAAGTGTCGCTCGACAAGTCAAGATAAATCGTGCGATTTGTCTACTTGTCGGTACTTGTGTTCCAACCAAAAACCTCGACTAGTCGCGACAAGTTGTGACTAGTCACGACTAGTCGCGCGACTTGTCTACTTGTCGGTACCCCAGCGACAAGTAGCGACTCATCGACTCGTAATCCTTGACCTGGTGCGACTCATCCAGGCCCATACGTCGCTTACTTTCAGCCTCTTCCGTCACCTTCGTTGACATCGAACCCCCATGTTACCGAGAGAACAGTGGAAGGTGCCACATATCATGATCAGTGGAACTCCTTAGCTGGGCTAGCAGATGTCCGGCCAATGCAGACAGTACATCCCATTGATTTCCAGCATAACCACTGGGCTCACATGCCGCTATCTTATTCTCAGCCCAACAGCAATAACGGTTTAGCAGAGCAGCCAGGAGTCCCTGTAGGAGCAATGAGAATTGGGGGACTTGATGGTGATAGCCGACAGCGAGGGTCTGTCCCCTCAGTTTATGGAAATGGGTAAGTGCTGTTTCATTCCTTCCATGGCGTGAGTTAACTGCACTTCCTTCCGAAAGTCGCATGTGAACATGTCTGTGGGCACACGATATCGGTAGAGGCACTTCAAAGTTTTCAAAAATTATGAATTTGTGAAATATACTTTAAGCTATATAACATGTGAACCTGTAATATTTCCTTCATTTAAAATAACATGCATAGAGTTCCACATTACCTTTGATCATTTGTGACATCCTAGCTAAAAAAAAGTTCCTTGGTTATCGACCATTTGAAGAACGTCAATTCTGTTAGTGAATCTATTCTAGACAATAGAAAAATAAAAGTACAGATTGCTCGCAACCTAGAAGAATGATGTGATTTTCTTTCAGGAGTTTGTTTGGATGGATCATATGTCTGAGTAGTGAGTAGTTCAGGTGGATTATATAATACAGTATCCCTTGCTTTATCATCTTTTTCATGTCGGTTTTGCATTAACCTGTTGCCTGTGTGGCGAAGTAGCTGAGCACAACTATTACGTGGTTATTGGTATGTTTAACGGTGACAATTTTTACTTGGTATTGCAGATCTGTGTCAAGATCTAGAATCCCAAATGTTCCCCTGTTGGCTCCACAGTTCATGAGAGCACATGGTAACATTAGTGAACAATACCAGCAGAGTTCTTCAAGCCTATACGCTGGGTCGCAGCTATCAGGAGGTATGCGCCCATTGGGAGCTGCTGGACCTGGCGTGCCCCCTCTCGTGGATAGCACCGCCTTTTCCCTATTCCCACCGGTCCCGTCAGGCCCTGCTTCAGTGGAGCAAGAGGATTCAGGAGGAAACCAGTTGTATGCGTGGGAGAGGGATCGTTTCGCTCCTTATCCGCTGATTCCTGTAGGTTCTGATGCAAGCTGGTGGGGCTCTTCACAACAACCCCACGGCACACCGGAACCTGCAGCTGCCTCAAGGAGGCTATTCGGGCAATGGATTGGCATCGGAAGCTCCCAGCCACAGCCACAGCCACAGCCACCCCACCGCCACCACCACCGCCAGTAGATAATAGATCTCCAGACGACTCACCTTACCGACAGATGCATAGCCCCCGCATGTAGCCCAGCGGTTTGGTGAAGTTGAGTTGATGCAGAGCTGAGGACCCTGTTCTGTTGGTTGTAAAAGAACATAATGCCGTTCTATGCAGACGGGTTGCATGGTAATTAGTAATGTGACATTGTGCAGGATGGTAAAGAAGACAAACCCAAAGAGAAAACGTGTTTTCTCGAGTTTGTATGTGAATTCGACGGAGTATATATTCCCAGCCAGGTCGGGGCATTCTATTCACATGGCAATACTTGGCTTGCTGCATTTTGCGTTTTGCTCTTTAGCATATGTTCTTCTCGCTCGCTGGACTAGCCATAGCCTGTTTCCAAGACAAAAAAAAAAAGAAGCTAGCCACGGTAAAGTTGACACAGCAACCCAGTCATGTAGTTGTAGTCACAGGTAGGGATGGGCATTTTTGGCACGATTGAAAATTCGGTGTTTTTGTTTGTCTATTTGAAATTCAGTCATTCAAAATTGAAGGCCGAAATGTCTACAACCCAAAATATTCGGGTACCCGATAATTCGGTCTTTTTACTCGGTCATGACCGAACAGTATGCTTGCAGCTCTTAGCACAAAATCTGGAGAGGAATCATAAATTGGCAGCATTTCAGCTGTAATTTGGACATTATTTCATATGCTTGTATCAGAAACAAGAATATCACATATCCCCTTTTGATCAACATTTAGGAATACAAATTCAACATGTAACAGTTTATGCACATCACACAGTTCATAGGTCACGTGTTCACAAAGTGTAGACCAATGCTCATAGTCGCAAACTCACATCCACAAACTGACAATGGGCAATAGGAAATATTGTTGACAACACCAGCCACCAGGTCAAGGCCAAAGCTTTTTAGTTTCATCATTACTGAGTAAAGCAACATTTTCTCAAACAATACTTTTTGATCCGCAAGAAGCATTATCCTTGTAACCTGTTACTCCAAAAGTTTGTTTTAGCAATAGTTCAAGCATCGTAAAATTTTCTATCAAGCCTTACTTACACAGGGTTGGCGTCTCATAGATTTCCCGGATAGCCCCGTCTACTGAAGGTGCATCAGTCCCGAATGGAGAACTAATTGACACCGGATTCATTCAAAATGCTTCAATAGTCTGGCAATGGATTGAACATGGCATGGAACTACTAAAAAAAGAGAAACATGGGCTATCTAGTTGGACACAAAACTTTGTATACGGAGAGACAATTCGGTTCGACAGAGATCCAGGCTAGGTGTGTTTCGGACCTTGTCGTTCAGGGGACTAGAAACTGGAAATTGGAATGAAGGCTCATAATTACGAGTAAGAAGCATTTTCACCCATCAAGATGCCGATGATGTAATGAAAATCACGCTGGCAGCCATGGTACTGATGATTTCGTTGCCTAGACTACATCATGAGAAATCAGGTTCGTTCACTTAGGAGTGCTGGTAGAATCGAAATGGTAGAGCAAGTAACAGCTTTCAGTATAGGTCAGAACAGCAAGCGATCTGATGGCGAACGAAATTTATGGAACTTAATCTGGAAATCCAACGTCACATGCGCTTTAATCTCGAACAGGTGAAAATTGGTTATCGGGAGGAAGAAGATCCCCACATGCGCTTTAAGATCTGTGTCGACACGTGTCAACACACGAACAGGGTCTAACTTGACAGGCAAATAGACCCGGTCTCATAGGATTTTCTCCACCTAAAGTTCATGTTTTCCGTTGGATGTTGATTAGCCGCTCGCTTGCAATTCAGCAAAATAGTTGGTTTTCTGTTGGAGATTGCCCACTGGCTGGCTTGCAGTTCAGGGCCGCTACTACCGCCCTCCTTCCGGTACTGGCGTATGCCTGTGTGTAGTAATGGGCTGATGCCCTCAAATTTACCCTCCACTTGCCCCTCGTGGTTAAGATTATAAATAACTCTCTTATGGCTCAGATTTAGGGTTAGAATGAAATTAGACTTGAGAGTTGAGCTTTGCTCCCCCTTTCCCTCATGTGTGGAAACCCAAAGCCTCACAGATGGAGAGGAATATTACCTCTACTTGTAGCTACTCTTTCTCTATGAGATTCTAGTAGTGCTTGTCAATCTTTGATTAAATGATTCTATTGGATGGGTATCAGAAGAACGGTTTCATCAAAGGTATTGTTGGCTTGGGATTTGAGATCCAGAGGCTACTACTCGGGGGTTATTTGCAGGGTGATTTTTTCAGGTTTTGCCATTTATCTCTACTTTGTTTGCGTTTCCTCGGCAATTTCCCCATGTTCCCCTTTGTGTTCATCGTCTCTCTCGACGTCAATCCGTAAAGATTGGGCCGCAATCCACATCAATACTTTTGCAATAAATCGTCGCAATATTTTTTCAGAAGATGTTACAAAGAATGGAAAAATGTTTACGATTTAGAAAAAGTAACGCAACATTCTTTCGAAACTTTTTTTAGGAAGATGTTACAAACCGCGCAAAATAGTTTCGCGGCATTTCGAAAAAAAATAATGCAACAAAAAATTGATAGTGGACCAATTTTTTTTTCAAGGAGATGTTACAAAAACGGCGCAAAAAGGGTTCACAACATTTCAAAATAGTTATGCCACAAAGCAAACATGTATTTGCAGCATTTTAAACACATGTATGCAACATAAAAAAAATCCGAGAAAAACACAAACTTATAGCGTCTAGATACCCTACAACATATCGCGTGTGCTTTCGTAGCAAAACTGTTATGAGTATGTTACAATTTGAACGCACATATACAACATCGAAAAAATCCACGAAAAACTTATGTGTACCATCGTCCATGGAGGCCCTGATCTCGCTAATTCGGCATCGGCGTCCGCAAATTCGGCTCGCCGGAGTCCCAGTCGGCCTGTAGAAGGCGTCCCTGAACCCGTCCCTTGTGATCCCTCATCTTCTCGGGTTTGATGACCTTTAATCTGAAACTCCACCATGGCCATGGTTGAGCTTGAGCACTATATTTCATGAAGAAAAGGGGGCACTAGGTAGAGGGCGGTGAGCTCATGGTGGAGTATATGGGTCGACGGAGGAGTGATGGGGACAGTGAAGGAGGAGTACTGGATTCCATGGCTAAGAGAAAGAAAGAGTAACAGGTGGGGGGAGGTGGGAGATGGTACGCGCGGTGATCCGACCAAGCTTTTCCATAAGGTATTGGAGTTGTGGATTATTTCTTCCCGCAGCCCAACTACACTGTTGATGCTGAATAGGCTGTTTGGTTAGGCTTATTTCTCGTTTTTGGCTTTTGACTTATAAGCCACAAAAGTATCCAGTAGGTGCTTTTGATTTTAGCTTTTGCCTCATACCATCATGTTACAATGTCCAGTCAAAAGCTAAAAGGGCAAAAGGCAAAAGACAAAAGCACCTACTTAGATTTGTGTGTGTCTTATAAGCCAAAATCTAAAAAACAAACATAACCCCAACCAAACATTAAATTATTAGCTTCATGGGTTGTACTCAGCTTAAATTATTAGCTTCGTTATTTTTCATCTAAATCTTCGACCAGGCTTAAAAAGAAATCTTTTGACATTATGGGCGGCCGTGAAACTTCTCCCTCATGGCGGCAGGAGGGAGCGGGGACATTCTTCCTCCGTTCTGGCCTAGAGTTAGGGTTAGGCGTCGTTGGGTGGTGCGAGCGGCGCACCGGCGAATAAATCTGTCTCAACTCTACTCCCACACCGGCGACGGCCTTCAAGGCGATGCCTCAGAGTTGATGACAATGTGTGCTGACTGGTCCTTCAGATCGGCAGCTTGGTCTTCTCGCTGTTCTTCAGATCTGGCGAGATCTGTTTCTCAGTGTGTCGCTGGTGGTCGTCGTCATCCACGACAGCGTTGGCGGCCGGGGTGAGGTGGTTCTTCTGAAGCGAGGATGTTGGTCCGGAGGTGGTGGATTTGCCGTTCTTCCCCGACTTCATCGATGGGAGGCGGCGGATCTTGGTCCAAGACAGCACGTGGACGTCCCCCGGTCGACGTGCCACAACGACATGTGCCTCGTTGCGTGCAGCAGGCATGTTCATCGACTCACAAAGCCTCGTTGGCGATTGTGCTTTTTTGGATCTTGCAATGGTGAAGGCTCGGCGTCTCTTCCGTCGTCCGTCTCGGCGGCGTTGGAGTTGGGGGGCGGCCGCTGGCCACGGTGGTCAGAGGAAACCCTAGTGATCGTTTTGTATTTCTCAATCTTTTAGGAATTTTTTCTGCAAACTCAGGATAATCAGTTTATTCCGGTCTGTCTTTTAAGTTTCCAGGTATGTTACTTCATGTAACTTGATTTTCAATTAATGAAGGGAATATGTGGTTGCTCTAAAAGAAATGTCATAATCCTGACACCGATGTGATTAAATATTCCAGTGATAAACAAAATTACGTGCATCGCACTACGGTATCACCAAGCCCGCACCAGCAGAGTCCACCTCAGTACAGGGAAAATTTATTCACATATAAAACTGCAAAACATTTTAAATGTTCTTTTTGATGAAAAAATAATAATTTCAATTCCCGCTCGTCCCTTCGCTTTTCCAATTTCTCCGTGCCCTCCACCCCTTCTCCCGGAAGAAACCCAAACCAGAACAGCAAAAACCCCAAATCACGAACCGAAAATTTCGTCAAAACTCGAATCCCACACCGAAAATTTGCACTCTCCCCATCTCCATTTCTCCCACAAACCGCTCTCGCCGTAACGCGACTTGACATCTCTCCGCCGCCCCTCCGAACCCTTGTAGAATCTTCCAGGAGGAACCCCAAGGAGGCGGAGGGGGCAAGAGGCGGAGGTGAGAGATGTCGGCGAAGCTGCGGGTGGAGGAGCTCCGCGCCGAGCTGGAGCGCCGCGGCCTCGACGCCTCCGGGACCAAGCCGGCGCTGGTGAGTCGCATTCCCCTTGTCAAATTTTTCCCTAACCTCGCCTACTAGCCTAGCCGCTGCCGGGCAGGCATGGTGCGTGCCCCTCAGTCTGCTCCCTTCATCTCTAGCCTCGATCCATCTCCAGCATTCGCGGTTGCGCGCACGGTTTGGTTGCCCAAAACACGCGCACCATGTGCTTGTGCATATGCCCGCACGTGTTGTGTTGCTCTTGTGATGTTTACAAACATTGGCACATATGGATATGGGGACTGTTCTTGTGACTTACTTCCTGCAATGCCATCTCCACCAGGTGCGGAAGCTGGACGCTGCCATACGTAAGGAGGAGAAGGAGGCGGCTTCTGCAGCCGAGATATGTAATGCGGATGGCGTAGACGGTGTGGTCATGGATGGCAAAGCGGACGGCGAGAACAAACGGAAGAGAAAAAGGCGTGGTGGAGATGAGAATGAGGAAGAAAATGACGTGTCCTTGGATGCGGCAAAGCTAGAGACCATGGGCTACCGGGAGCTGCAGGTTTTGGCCAAGGCAAGAGGGCTCAATGCTAATGGGGGCAAGAAGGATGTTATGCAGAGGTTGCTCTCCACCCCTGCTACTTCTGTGGCAACTGTGGATGGTGGTGTTCAGCACAAGAAGGAAGCATCAGGAGGTATGTTTATATATATTTTCTTTATATTGCTTATTGGAGGGTAGGATTTGAATTTTACTCGGCTAACTGCTCACTGTATGTTTGGTGCAGCTGCTGATGGGAAGGTTGAGGAGGAGCTGAAAAAGGAAAAGATGGTCACAGATGTGATGCTGGATGCAACACAGCTAGAGGGCATGGGCTACCGTGAGCTGCAGGCATTGGCCAGGGCACGGGGTCTCGCGGCGAATGGGAACAAGAAGGATGTTATTGAGAGGTTACTCTCAACCCCTGCTGATTCTGCGGCACTTGCTGATAGTGGTGCTCAGGACAAGAAGAAAGTTGCAAAAGGTTGGTTGATCTATGAATTTCTCATATTGGTTACTGGACGGTGAGGTTTGAACTTTACCTGTGGAACTGTTATTTGGCACTGTTGTTTACTATTTTGTTGGTGCAGGTGGTGTTGGGGAGGTTGAGGAGGAGGTGAAAAAGGAGAAGATGGTCACAGCCACGAAGAAAGGTGCTGCAGTGCTGGACGAGCACATCCCTGACCACATAAAAGTGGCCTATCATGTATTGCAAGTGGTGCGTGAGTTCATTCTTGGCTATTTTTCCCTTGCTATACCGCACCTTGAATATGTGCACTTTAATTGTAACTATGGGTCACGAATTCCTACTACCTATGCAGTATGCATATTGGATGAGTTTAGAGCAAGACACAATCTTCCATTAATGCCAAACTTAGACAATTCGATTTCCTTCTATTCAAACTGAATATTCTCATCGATATGGTGCCTGATGTGTTACATCATGCCCACTTTAGCAGGCCTAATTCTACCAATGAAAAATTACGATGGCATCCCTCATTTATCATCTTAGTATTCACTATGTACAGTAGCTACAAAGTTTCTCATGGTGATCTCTTCACAATCCTAAAACTCATACGCTTCAATCTGAACAGCTATCTGTACCTTTTACTATCGTGTTCGCATCTTTATGGTATACATATTTTATTGCAGGGTGATGAGATCTATGATGCCACCATGAACCAGACTAATGTTGGAGACAACAACAATAAGTTTTATATCATTCAAGCTTTAGGTTTGTCCTGCAAGTTACTGTTGCTTACTTGCTCACCTGTTATTTTCCTTGGGAATGTCTTTATCCACTGCATATGAAAGTGTCCCCCCCCCTTTCAATAGTTGAGTGATATGAATTTGATCCATGAGAATGAGAATGTCAATACTTTCTTGAACTGTTGACCCTTCGCTTTCTCTTTCGTCTACTTCAGTGCCATTTGTTTTGGAACACGTCACATAAAAATGCACTTGTCCTCGTACAAATGATGGTAATATTCAATAAAAAAATAACCAGTGCTTGTTAACTGTAGAATCTGACGCTGGTGGAAGCTTCATGGTTTACAATAGATGGGGGAGAGTAGGGGTACAAGGTCAACAAAAGCTACATGGTCCCTTTTCAACACGAGACGCAGCAATATACGAGTTTGAAAGGAAGTTTGAGGATAAAACTAATAACGCTTGGTCCAATCGCAAGACTTTCAAGTTTTGTGTGAAGAAATACACTTGGCTTGAAATGGACTATGGTGAAGTTGACAAGGAAACAGTGAGATTTGACTTAAGTTTCATTATTAGTTACTCTGCAGTTCTGCACCACTGTTGTTTTTAATTGTTTGTTCTTTAAATCTTAGACTCAGATTCAGAAGAAAGGTTCCATTGCTGATCAGATAAAAGAGACAAAGCTTGAAACTCGAACTGCACAATTCATATCCCTCATTTGCAACATAAGCATGATGAAGCAGCAAATGATGGAAATAGGTAAGTCCCTTGATAGTTGCTGCCTTTTCTACTGATGTGAGCATCATAATATTTATCTATTTACAGTGAGCTTCTTATTTGTATCTATATGATGCATCTGATAATTTTAGCAGCACTATGCAATCTTCAATGATGTATCACCACCTTCGTGTGCTAGCGCGTCCCCATATCGATGCAACTTAGGTTTCTATGATTCAACAGTTATAACTTACAACTATGGGGGTTAGTTCTGTGAAGAAAATATGAACAAAATAGTTAATTACCAAATAGGAAGTACGAATAATCATTTGCTCAACTACCGGAGTTGAATTAATTTGGTTGTATTTTTTATTCCATATCGTTCCACAGGTTTCATTTTTTACAAGTATATTCCTGTTGCTTAATCATGTAGCATTTTCTGTTACTAATCCTCTTGCCTATCCATTAGGTTATAATGCTGATAAACTTCCTCTTGGAAAGCTAAGCAAATCAACAATACTTAAGGTGAGTTATATTGATGCTTCTTTGTCAGGAATTATGAATCCAGTGTGGATATAAGATTACATGTTGAAGAAAATCGCACATCAGTAAAATGGACTCTGGAACTTCTGCTAGATGTAAATTTAATTGTCATATGCAGTAACAGTTTGGATTTGAAGGGCTTGGTTTCATTTTCATTATCCTGTCTTTTCTCTCTATTTTGATGACGAGTTCCATGGCTTTCCACAGGGGTATGATGTTCTGAAGAGGATTTCCAATGTTATTTCGCGTGCAGACAGGAGACAGCTTGAACAATTGACTGGGTGAGTCTATACTTTTCTTTTTACTAGCCAAATGATCATGCCCTGCTTCGGAAGTTTTTTGGATCGCTTGTGTTGTGTAAACCTAGTGTCACAATAGTTCTTAAGTTTATGCAAAATAAAATTAAAGACTAATCTGAACAATTAATTAAAATTTAAGGATACTTATGTCTACTACGTAAAATGTATGATGATTTCGGTAATTAATTCTTGCTAAATTAAGATGTAATCTCATATGGGTGAACGGACTGCCACCAACTCGGATCTATATAAGAGTAGAGATAAAAGATTTTTTACTGCAACAATCAAATATAACCATGCCAAGTTCTTGGTGCAAGCTATTTCATGTTTGAATCACAAAAAATATCAGGTTTTGATTTTTATAGAATGGTTCACTCACTAGGATAGACCACAGGTTATGGTTGCTGCCTATGTTTGAGTCTCTGAACATCCGAGGTCAGCAAGAGTCTCTGAGATATCAAAGATTTCTCTGGAGACATCCGTGCATGAATTGATGATAGTTATGAATGCATAACAACTTTTTCCTATATTTGTAGTTCACGTCCTTTAAAGACCAGATGATTTGTATCTATTGGGATGATCTTATATTACCTCTGGTTGCAGGGAATTCTACACCGTGATTCCTCATGACTTTGGTTTTAAAAAGATGCGTGAGTGTCAACTTTCTAGATCGACTGAACTTACAGTCATCACTTCAAATTCAGCTATCTTTTATACCTTCTAGGAGTAATCTGACATTCTAACAAATTCATCTGACAGGTGAATACATTATCGACACCCCTCAAAAATTAAAAGCTAAGCTGGAAATGGTAATACTACTATGTGTCGTTTAATTTCAGCACTTAACTGTCTTGAAATGTTAAAATATTATGCTAAACAAATGATTCTTTCTAAGAAAACTTTTAGGACAATGAATCTTCTGAATAGAGATTTTAGATTCAGAGAGAGCCTCCTTTGGTCCTTTCGAGTACTAGTGTTCTGATATGTATGCTATTTGTTATCTTCTAGTCTCCATCAGATATACTGCCTATCGAAGAAATTTGCCTGCCATTCTTCTAGAAAAAGTTATCAGAGTTCTTTAACATTTATGTGGTTTGTAGTTTCACATTCAAATTGTTTTCTCATAAATATTATATGCCCTCTATGTATTCCAGCTTTGTCTCTTCTGCCATCCATTTCTATAGAATCGTCTCAGTGTTCCCTTTGTTGCTTTTTCATAGGTTGAAGCCCTTGGTGAGATTGAAATTGCAACTAAGCTTCTAGAGGATGGTTCAAGTGAGGAGGTAGGATATTTTGCAAAAAATCTAACTACAGACATTGATCTCTGTATTTATAAGTTTTTATCAGTCACAAAATCTCCATTTATCTTAGATTTCAAGCATGTGGTTCATGTGATTATGCCTAACACGCTTTCAGCCTGTTTTAGATAACGATAACTGTAATATGAACTTCACGATAACTGTAATATGAACTTCTACTTGTTGCTTAAACTATTTTTTCATTGTTTAAGTGACTAAAGCATTTTTTTTGTACATGTATACCCTTGCACATGTTGCAACCTAACTTCAACATGTTTCGCAATGTAGGAGGATCCACTGTATGCTCGATACAAGCAACTTCGTTGTGACTTTACTCCTCTAGAAGTTCAATCAGAAGAATACTCTATGGTAATACTTCTACCAAGAATTTCTATTCACAATGATGTTTAGACATTCTTTGTTGGTTGCTATGTGCATAAAAGTAGCAGCTGTCATTGTAACAACTTCAATGCAGAAAACCTTTCACTTTTCCTTTCTTGAAAAATGTCCAAGAGTATTTTATTAGCAGTGATCGACTTAGCATGTTGAAAGGCATTAGTTTTTGTTGTCCACTCCCTTTAGTACTTTACTCTTGTGAATGTTGATATTTGTCAAGTTTACTCTGAAAAGAGTTTGGGTTAACCACATTTGGAAATTTCTGCTGTCCAGATAAAAACATATTTGGCGAATACACACGGCAAAACTCACTCAGGCTATACTATTGACATATTGCAAATGTTTAAGGTGTCAAGACATGGTGAAACAGAGCGGTTTCAGAAGGTCAGTGGGTCTTCCGAATCCGCCGTGTCTAAGCATAACATGAGAACTACTATGAATGGCTAATTCTCAAAATGTTCGTGCAGTATGCTAGTGCAGGAAATAGGATGCTTTTATGGCATGGTTCTCGTCTGTCCAACTGGACTGGGATATTTTCTCAGGGTAATTTTTGCTATCATGATTTTAATTCATAAGTATAAGTATGGAATATAAATTCACTCAGCTTCCTTCGTTTTGTTTTATGAGTCATGACATACTATTTGCTCTTCCTGGAGTTCATTTGGGTCTCGTCAAATGTACGGAAGTATTAAGTTGCCTTCATGTGCATGAACTGATCTTCATTATCATTTTAAAGCATTTCTCCCTAAAGCCTTCATTCATGATCATCACCCTTGCTTAAAACCAGAACTGTTTGCTAGTATAATTGATGGCCGTTTTAAAACTAACATTGTTATTTCTCTCAGGTTTGAGAATTGCTCCTCCTGAAGCGCCTGTTACTGGCTACATGTTTGGAAAAGGGGTTTATTTCGCTGATATGTTCTCCAAGAGTGCAAACTACTGCTATGCTTCACAAACATCTAGATCTGGTGTGCTGCTTCTGTGTGAGGTCTGTTTGTTGTTGTCACCTCCAAGATCTTGGAAGTTCAACATACAGTTTTGCATGTTGCGTGTTAGATGTTAGCCCAACTGTTGTTTTCTTCATGTTGTGTGTTAGATGTTAGCCCAACCATTCTTCAATTGCATGAGGTCTTATCTACGATTGAGTCTTGGTTTCAAGAGCCCAACCATTTTTGTTTAAGTTTTATAATATTATTCATGTTTGATAACTTACATTTCTATGTGAGGTCAGCTTCTAACGTTTGTTTAATTGACACTTATCAGGTTGCACTGGGTGATATGAATGAACTACTAAATGCAGATTACAATGCTAATAACCTGCCCAAGGGGAAACTAAGGTCAGTTACTGGTGCAAAATTCTTTCTATTAATTCCAGTACTCACCTGTTAATCAAAAAAGCAACACTAGTTTTACATTTTGTTTATTAAGTCCCGCCTTAAAAAAATCAAATCCTTCAATCAATTAATTAATGATATTCGCCAATCACACAAGATTAGGCAGGGATAATATTGTTGTGTAAAGTGCACAATCCTATCAATTGAAACCTCATTAGAAGCTTATTGTGTTCCCCATTCAATACGTCATAATGTTTACTGATTGGTAACGTTAATAATTGCCGTGGCTACTTGATATGAGCATGAGAAACATCTGGTTGCAATTATTTCGATGCAGTACCAAAGGAGTTGGCCAGATGGCACCAAACATAGCGGAGTCGAAGATCACCGATGATGGTGTGGTTGTTCCACTTGGAAAACCCAAAGAGGAGCCTTCAAAGAGGATAACTGTGCACTACCGCTCTCTGGTTGCAGGGTAGCTTGCTGTACAATGAGTACATAGTTTACAACATAGATCAGATAAGGATGCGGTACGTCCTCCATGTTTCCTTCAACTTCAAGGGACGGTAAACCAGTCTCGTCAGAAGCGGGAAGCAGGAGCCAGCTGTGATCATAACATCTCCATCATAGCAACCACTTTTGTGTAGCTTGCTAGTGCAAGTGATCTGATGGCTGATCCTGTATGTGTATATAAAGGCAATCCAGTATCTAAAGGACTATGTTTTTTCTTTTCTTTTTTGGGAGCAAACCAAAGTTACCGCAACTGATTTTTTTTTTTTGTACAAGGGTGTGGGGTCAAAAGACCCATTTTATAAATCCACGTGGCAGGTACATTTTACAAACAAGCCCTTTACAAATCTTGCCCTAAGAGACCTAGTATTCGAAGAAAGGGCCTTGGAATTTATAAAAAACACCCTAGAGCTAAAAGATAAAACGCAATCAAGCCCTCGAGTGCCTCTGCCACATCTCGCCGGCGATCTCCAGGCGCCGACGCTGAGATCATCAGAGCGCCGCTAGCAAACTTGCCTCTGCCGGGGACGAACCACTTGGCAGCAGCAAGCCACCGAGCACTGGCGTTGGATCGAGAATGCCTCCGCCTTGGAGGTAGAAGATTGGCCACCATTCTGGCCAAAGAACGCGGCGGCGAACTTGTCCACCGCGTGAGAAGCTCTTACCTGCAGCACAAACCACCTTGCAAAGCAGAAGCTCCAGTTCCTCCCCTCGCCTCCACGGCCGGCCGGAAGAACATGAATCAGCTTCCGATTCACAAAGCAGGAGATACGGCAAACAGCTTTATTGAAACAGCCTTGATCTTCCTCCATCCCACAAGTAATCCACCATGGATTGAACCTGCAAAAGAAGGAAGAACTGGCTCCGGCGCCGCTGCGAACCGCTGGAGTCCAGCCGTGAGGAGAGAAAGACACCATAGAGGCGAACATCGCCATATAGGCAAGGAAACCTAAACTACACCCTAAACTACAGCTGTACAGATCGGGCCGGCACCCTAGAGCAGCGCCATGCTAGCCAGCGCAAGCGCCAACGACAAGGGCAGCCGGATCTAGCCGGAGGCGACGGTGGACTCTCAACGGGATGGGAGAGGGAGAGGATAAGAAAAGGGCGTCTCCCAACTGATGCTTGAATGCCTCCTTTTCAGAGAAATTGGAGAGCAAATTCTACGGAATTGCTAGTGCACAGTAGTATGGTTTGTTCTTTTAAGTTTCAGTCGATTTTGTTTTCTCAATCATGTTGGATTCTCTAGGTTAAAGATCGAAGGTTATGAAAATCATCTCTAACCGTGCTTCTTCAATTGCACAAAAAGTTATGTAGATTTATGTCAGGCAGTAGAAGAGAGGAGATTTTGTGCTCCCGAACTCCGGTGATCCTGTTCCTTAAAAAAAATCCAAAACAATATTTATTAGTTTCAAAAATTTTGAAAAAAATCCTGGATGTAGTGCATTCCACAAACGTACAAAAAATCAACTTCAAATACCTTATATTATGGGTTACACAAAAATGATAAAAGTGTGGATTTGAATATGTGTATTTTCAAATTTCTAAATTTATCCGATTTTGTCATTTTGTGTAGTGCAAAATACAAATTATTTGAAGTTGATTTTTTGCATTCTTGTGGGATAATCATTGGATACTTTGGCATTTTTTTTCAATTTTTTAAACTCATAAATATTGATTTTGATTTTCTGAAAAGACCAGGTTCAGTGGTGCTCGGGACTGGTGCTGGGTAGCGTAATACAAATTCCGTAGAAGCACCCTGCCTTTCTTCGTGTCTATCTTTGTGTGTTCGCGACAGCACGGCAAGCGCTGTGAGCTATTCTCAAATCTTTGGATATACTCCATCTGTTTCAAATTATAAAATATTTTGATATTTCACTATGGGATACATACGGACTGAAACGGATGAATCTAAATACTAAAACACGTCTAGATATATTTAAATCAGAAAACACTAAACATTTTATATTTTGAAACAGAGGTATTATATATACATATAAATATGGAAAATAGGCATTTGAATACGGCTGTATATGCCCCGTTTTCAAAAATCATTTTCTAAATGTTTAAAAAATCAGAGAAAAGTTGCATGCATACATCTGCATGTTCTATGTGTGTCTATAAAATTCCGCGGAGAAACGCCTTTTTATTTGGCATGTGTAAAAAAACAAAAATATGTTCCATTATGCATGTTTTTAGCACCGATTGTTTTTTCAGGGACAAAGTGAAAAGAAATTTGAACATGAAACTCATGCGTCACACGATGTTTTTGTGATACCTATGCATGGAACCTTGTTTCAGTTTTTTTTTGACATTTAAAACAGGGTTTAATGCATTTTTCAAAAAGTGGGTGTATTTGCCCCTATGTTCAACCTATAGTTCCATGCAGCAAAAGTTCAAGTTTACCAGTGATGACGTGTACGTTCGCTGGGAACCCCAAGAGTAAGGCAAGATGCAGCGTAGCAGCAATTTTCCCTTAATTACAAAACCAAGATTATCAATTTAGTAGGACTTGGAGAAGACTTCAGAAGGTTGTCAGCAGCAACGGTGCCAGAAATCTGTTGACGTGGACCTGCGCATACACAAACAAACTATTTTGTCCCAACGAAACAGAGAGGGTGTCAATCTCTCCGGCTTGCTGAACACAAAGGATTAAACGTATGGTGGAAAATATTATGAGAGCAAAAATGACCAGCGAGCAAATGACTAGGAAAAGCTATTTAAAACGGTTGTAAACAATATAGGAAAATAGGACCGGAGTCCACAGTTCACTAGTGGTGTCTCTCCAAAAGATAAACATGTTGGGTAAACAAATTACAGCGGGGAAATTGACATACATGGGCGCAACACAATACTATCATGACAACATGTTCACCGTTATATTTAATATGGGCATTACGTCAAAATACATAGACCGCTATCCAACTGCATCTATGACTAAGAATCCACCCCGGGATCGCTATCCAGCAAGTCTCCTGAAAGTATTAAGTTGCAAGCAACAGATAATTGCAATAAGCGTGGTACGTAATATAAGCAATGAATACAACATAAAGCAATAAACACCACTGTTTTATCCCTAGTAGCAACAGCACATCTCAAATCCTAATCGTTTCTGTCAACTCGAGCTCGGAAAAGAGAGGCATGAACCAACTATCTAGAATAAATACCCCCTCTACCGACACAAGTAATTACTTCGGCCAAATCATACACAAGCATCGGAGAGCATGCAAGATCATAAATAAAACATATCAAAGATAAACTGAACAATAATGTCATGACTCCATAATTCATCGGATCCCCGCAAACACAACATATAACATTACATAAAGATGATCTTAATCATGTAGGCAGCTCATAAGATCTAAACAATGGAGCACAATGGAGAAGAGACAACCATCTAGCTACTGCCATGGACCCGTAGTCCCGTGGTGGACTACTCACGCATCACTCCGGAGGCAGGCATGGTGATGTAGACGCCTCCGGTGATGATCTCCCCTCCGGCAGGGTGCCGAGAAGAGCTTCAGAACCCTCCCGATCTAGGGTTGGCGACTGCGGTGGCCTCGGATGTTTTATGAAAATATGATCGGGTGTCAAGGGTTTCCGCGTCGAAGGCAATTTATAGGAGAAAGGGCAACTCGAGGGGGTCTCGGAGTCGCCCAGGTGGGCCCCAGCCACGGCCCAGCCTTGGCCGCGGCAGGTGGCGTCTGGGGGCTGTGGGGCCCCCCTGCAGGCGCCCTTCTGGCTCCGTCTTTGTTTCTTCGTGAAAATAATTCCCGTAAATTATTAGATGATTCCGAGAAACTTCGCAGAACAACTTTTCTGAAACAAAAAGACAGCAAAAACAGGAAACTGGCACTGGGCATCTTGTTAATAGGTTAGTTCCATAAAATGTGCCAAAATGATATAAAAACATTATAAAAGCATGTGGCAATGATATATAATAAGCATGGAACATACAAAAATTATAGATACGTTTGAGACGTATCAACCAGCAACACAACCGTCAACAAAAATGACAGACGGCTGCTAACATCTTGTTGTCCCCGCAACGTCCCTTATGAATTCTTGGCGTGGTATTATGAGAATTCCCGCGTCTGAGTCAGGAGTGCCTACTAACTAGCCCTTGAGGATGGAATCAAGCTATATCTACCCGCCGAGGCCTCTTTAAGGAAGAAGAGGATTGTGCTCTTTTGAACATCTATTAGAAAATTAACATGCTATGAGAGATTTCTACCATCTACCCGTTCATGCCTTATTTACTAAGTGTGTATTTTGATCACAAGGCCAAGGCGGTCAAGGATGGGAAGGGATTTTTGAAACCATTCCTTTCACCCACATCCCTCTTTTACTCTAAAAAACTAGTATGGTGTAGTATTTTCAATCTACACAAAAATGAGACGGTTCTTAAGGATGTCTTAGGATTATCCCATCTAAAACTGGTGTAGTAAATGGGCTATTGGGGATTTCTGGACTTCGGGATATCCCTTCCAGTCCCTTCCAAAGCGCGGTTGTGCAGAAACTATGCACAAACTCGGTTGCTCAAGAATTTCGCAACCGACGCCGGTGTGCCAAGATATTCACCTTCTGTTGGTGAAATCGACATGCCACGAGATTTAGACATTAACGGACGAGCATACGAGGTTCTGCACAATTTTACTATGTTTTATAGGGAGGTGTGGCTATAGCTAATAGCATTTTACATTTTCCTTCTTGTTTCCCCACCCCCCCCCCCCCCCCCCCTCCCTTTGCCCCTCTAGATTGGTTACTTGTGCTGCTGCCCCACCGAACTCGTTTTTCCTTTCATTTATGTGTGTGGGCTTGTATGGACTTGCTTGGCATGTTGCTTTATTTATAAAGAGGGCGAAAACATGTTTCGAGAAAAATAGCATTTTATTGCAGCTCTATCTATATTTAAGCCAATTTACTCACCACGGCGGCTACAAGCGAAGTAGAACGGTAACTGCGGAAGCATATAGCGCCACTCTATTTTTCGTTGGACAAAACTGAAGTTTAACCAGCTTTGGAGTCAAAACCGCTCCCGACCTAACCAAATCTCTTGTGATTCCCCAACTCCCACATGAATAAGCTTGGAATTCCCCATTTTTAGTGCCTCAATCTTGACACCCACTTTTCAATTGATAGTTTGTTCTTTTGATTGAAATAGTGCTACCGTGAATGATTTATGCATGTATTGTTCTCCTAGACATGTTTTTATATTATGTTTATGTTGAATAGTTGGTGAAATCCTCTATTTCTGGGTTATATCTACTTTTTAAAACTCTACTTGATTTACAACCGCTAAAATTGGAGGAGGCTCCTGCCAAATCACTTAGCACGTTATTCTTTTCCCTCGGTGTTATGTAAGGGACTTGCATGTCTCATTCTTCTTGCACGATTTTAATACCTTATTAATATACACCGCTAAAAAAATAAGATAGATCGGCTTGGGATTTTCCCGCACACCTCATTCCTGCATGTCTTCTTCCTTCCCAGTGTTTCCACTCCTAAGTGTGAACAACTCTTCACCTCTTCTGCTAGGGTGTGTTTGGTTTTAGAACCAAGTGGAACAGAATGGAACCGTTCCGCACCTGGGGGTGATTCCAGTGTTTGGTTTTAGAGGTGGAATGGAATCAACTGGTTCCCAGAAGGGAATATACCCCTGAGATGCGGAATGCACCCGTTCGACCAAATCGGTCGAACGAGGTGGAACGCTCGCTAACCATCGCGCTAAAAAAAGGTTAGGCCTCTCGCTCGTTAACCACGACTGGCCTCTCGCTCGACTCTCTCATTTGGCGCGGCGGTAGCGAGCAGACGGCGGCGGCCGACCAGAGCAAGGCGCGGCTGCGGCCCGCTCGGAGCAAGGCGCGACGGTGGCCGGTCAGGGCAAGGAGGCTAGCAGACGCGGCGGCGGCCGAAACCAGGCTCGGCGGCGGCCGGAACCAGTCGAGGCGGTCGGGGCAAGGAGGCTAGCAGGCACAGCAGTGGCCGGAACCAGGCTCAGCGGCGGCCGGAACCCGTTGCGGGGGCGGCAACCTGGCTCGACGACTCTGAAGTTGACCATCTGCACATCAATTTTGCTTCTATCCACTTTGGTTTTGTTCTCTGTCTGCAGGATGAGAAGAACATCTGCTATCGTTTCATTCTGCTGCACCCATTTATGTGGTTGATTAATATTGGATTAATATTGGTTACCTATTTTTTCTTAAAAAATTTGTTTTAATAACAGATTATGCGTTGATTGTATATCTTATGAAATTGCTTTAGAACCATTCTATTCGACCTCATTTTTTCTAACCAAACACCGGAACAAAATGGAACCGTAAAATTCCATTTTAGTGGAATTCCAAAACCTAACACACCCCTAGTTCATGCCCTCTCCTCTTATGTTTCTCATTCTCCTCCTCCCCCGCCAATGCTCTCATTATGTCGTCTCTATTCCTCTACCTCCACTTTTCTTCCGCGGTCAAATGGAGGGCGCAGAGCTCTGCCGCCATGGGCAACTTTATTGAGCTTGAGTTGAGTTGCAGATACACACCGAAAATGTTATACTTAGAGGTTTTGTATTGCATATATCATACTCCTATATGTTAGAATTGTGATGTAAGTCAGGTCGGATGATGGAAGGTAGGCACGATTTATGCGAAAGTGTCGTTTGACTATTTTCTTACTAGCGCCAACAACTCCTTTCTCTTGTACTTCTACCGGTTATCACCTGCTCCTCCTGTTGACCTGTTATCCAACGCGGACGCGGTGTCCAGTGTCCACGTTCAAACGCTGTCAGCTCCTCTTCCTTCACCCCGTCTTCCCCACTTCTCCGCTCCCAACACCGACCGACATGTGGGTCCCACACACCCTGACTAGTCCACGAGCATATACTTTTTCATGATCTGGACCCCACTTCCAGCCACTCGACGCCAGCTTCCCCGACCGCCTCCCTGTTTCTTCTGCTAGCATCCCATCCCAACATTCATTTTTTCCTCTTTCCTGCCCAACTCGGCAACTGCTCTCTCTACCCAACCCACCCTCCTCCAGATCTCGATGCGGCGCAAGCTCCCCGGCGACGCGCCGGCGTCGGCGTCGGCCGGCGGCGGCGGCGGCTCAGTCCCATCCGAAGCAGACCTGACGCAGCTCTCCACCGCCATCTCGGCGGCGGAGGACCTGGGCCCGTTCGTGCGCCGCGCGTTCGCCTGCGGTCGGCCGGAGCCGCTGCTGTCCTCTCTCCGCGCCGTCGCGCGGGACCGCGAGTCCGAGATCGAGGAGCTCTGCCGCGCGCACTTCCACGACTTCATCCGCGCCGTCGACGACCTCCGCTCCCTCCTCGCCGACGCCGACGTGCTCAAGGGCTCCCTCTCCACCTCCCACTCCGCCCTCCTCTCCTCCGCCGCGCCGCTGCTAGCCTCGCTCGAGTCCTTCCTCGCCGCGCGCGCGCTCGCCGGGAACCTCTCCTCGGCGCTCGCCTCCTCCCGCCGCTGCGTCCGCCTGCTGGCGCTCGCCGCGAGGGCCAACGACCACCTCCACGCCGGCAACCACAGCCTCTACCTCGCCCTCCGCGCCGTCGATGCCATCGACCTCGACCTCGCCTCTGGCCCCGAGCCGCTGCCTCTTCCGGCCCTCCGCCGAATGCTGCTCAGCCTCGTCCCCGCGGTGCGCATCCACGCTGAGCGTGAGATCTCCAGGGAGTTCGCCGACTGGATGGTCAGCATCAGGGCTGCTTCGCGCCACCTTGGACAGGTGGCCATCAGCCGATCGGCTGCTACCCGGCAGCGCCAGGAGGAGCTCCGCTCCAAGCACCGACCGCTGGAGGAGTCCATCTCCCTGGACGACGACGGAGCTGGTGATCTCGACGACTTTGCTGCAGCCACGGCCATGTCGGATGTGGCGGATGGTGCCGCCGCGGCCTCGTTCGATCTCACACAGCTCTACCGAGCCATGCACATACACCAACACTGGCGCTTGGGGAGCGATTCAAAAAGTACTACCTGGAGAACAGGAAGCTGCAACTAACGTCTGACTTTGATGTGATTGCAGCAACGCCATTCCTTGAGTCCCATCAGGTCTTCTTCGCTCAGATTGCTGGGTTCTTTATTGTTGAGGACCGTGTGTTTCGAACAGGGGGTGGGCTCACGTCCCGGGCGGATGTAGATGCACTCTGGGAGGCTGCAGTGGGGAAGATGGTCTCTGTGCTGGAAGATAACTTCTCTCGGATGCAGACGGCAAACCACTTGCTTCTCATAACTGATTATGCTGCCTTGCTTGCTGCCACAATGAGGCGATATAGTTATCCAGTAGGGATGCTGCTCGATGTGCTGGCCAAGCATCGGGACAAGTACCATGACTTGCTGCTTGCTGATTGCCGTAGACAGGTAGCAGAGGCACTGGCTGCGGATAGGTTTGATCAGATGCTCATGAGGAAGGAGTATGAGTATTCAATGAATGTGCTTGCTTTTGGGATTCAGAGCTCTGATATCACCCCGGCATTCCCATACGTCGCACCATTTTCATGCACTGTGCCTGACATTTGTCGTATCGTGCGGTCATTCATTGAGGACTCTGTGAGCTTCATGGCACACGGGGGTGGTGGTGACACATATGCAGCAGTGAAGAAGTACCTTGGTCGGATTCTCTTAGAGGTGGTGGATGCTTCGATACAAAAGCTTGTGGATTCAGGCGGTGGTCTGGGCGTCTCCCAGGCGATGCAGGTTGCTGCGAACATGTCTGTCATGGAGCGTGCATGCGAGTTTTTTACACGCCATGCAGCCCAATTGTGTGGCGTGCCGCTACGTGCAGTGGAGCGTGGGCGGCGTGACTTCCCACTTCGCAAGTCTCGAGATGCTGCGGAGGCGCTTCTGCTGCGGTTATTGTGTTCCAAGGTCGATGAGTTCATGCAGCAATCTGATGGTGTCAACTGGATGGCTGATGACCCACCAGCGGGGGCAATGAGTATGCCAATGAGGTCACTATCTATCTTGAGACGCTCACTTCAACTGCGCAGCAGATCCTTCCTCTTCCTGTGCTCCGTCGTGTTCTTGTTGCAGTGCTTGTGCATATCTCTGAGAGGATTATTGGTCTCTTCTTGAGTGACTCTGTCAAGCGGTTCAGTGCTAGCGCCGTCATCGGTATAGATACTGATCTCAAAATGTTTGAGACATTTGTGGAGAGCATGTCCAGCCTGTTTGTGGACTCTGATCAGCACTCTGCAGCAAGTGAAATGAAGGCTGCACTGGTGGAGGCGAGGCAGCTGGTGAATCTTCTTATGAGCAACAGCCCAGAGAACTTCCTTAACCCAGTGATTCGTGAGAAGAGCTACAATAAGCTTGATTACAAAAAGGTGGCAGCTATCTCGGAAAAGTTTAGGGATGCCTCAGAGGGCTATTTCTCAACATTTGGAACTAGGGGTAGTAATAGGCAGAATCCAAAGAAGAAATCTCTGGATACCCTGATCAAGAGGCTTAGAGAAGCCAGCTAGTGCTACTCTCTACCTTGCAGTAAGATAATACATGCACCTGGCCTTTAACCTACTCATGTTTTGTATGCAATTTAGTCTGTATGTGGTGTGCATTATGTGTGTTACAATCATTATTCTTCTATATACTGGAGTATAATTTTCTTGAAGATAGAGAGCTTGTTCCATATGTGTGGATATCTTAATGTTGATTCTTTTTGTCCAGTCATCAACTGTATGTATGATCAAGAATTCAAGATATAGTACATCATTCATTACCTTCTGTTATTCATAGTAATTAAAGTTCTTGATATGCAGTTATGCATAATATACTTCTTTGTCACTTTAAAGCGTATGACTGCGTTTCATTGTTCCCCTCAAATCCTTAGTTGTGTTAATATTGCCCGTGCTTGGATCTTATGTTAGCTTCGGTAAACTATGTCAATGTTTAAGAAAGGGTGTTCACCCTGTAGCATTAAATTTCTCTTTCTCGTGTTTTGAAAATAACTGTTAGTCTGTTACCGTGTGTTCTGTAACTGCAATTTGTTCATAATTGGTGATATGCCTTGCAAACAATTAATTACAAAAAAGACTGGAAGGATTCAGGAAGAAACATGCAAGACAGCTATCTGTTGTGGATGATTACTAATGGATAAAACATTTTGCTCCATCTTTCCTTTTGTTCCTTAGTTCACAGTTGGAAAACTATAGAAGTAGAACTGTGACACAAAGCTTCTTTATATAGCTTACCTGACATTTTCGTTAGTCTAGGGGCTTCTGTATTGATAATTCAAGCTCATAGTTAAGGCAGCTGTAGAAGTTCTGAAACTCGCTATCAGGATTCAGATGTGGAGTCAGGCATTATCGCCTATCTGAAAGATGTTTGCCAGTGTGATGTTTTGAAAAGAGAGGTACACATGTAACAGTGCACAGCGGCTCTTTTAATCTGACCAGCATTGTTTCTAGTTGCTTTTAGAGAAATATAGTTTCACTGGTGATAAGTAAATCTTGGTTGTTTGGGCCATGAAACTGACAATTAGGGTGGGTTGTAGAGTAGAAAAGTCATATGTGTACAGACAATTCATCACAATTCTTATTGCTACAATGATATTTTTTGTGTTCTGTACCAGTCCTGTTGCAATTACGATGTACTGCTACAATGTAATGCTGCCAGTTTCCCTTCACTTCCTGGATCTTATGTGGTAATACTCGAGAGCTGTATTTCTTTTTGATGAATCTTATTTGGTAATCTTAGAGAGCTTCAAATTGTAAACTTACCTTGCAAATAGGGGTGGGCATAAAAGACAACCGAACAATGAAACCAAAAGACCGAGACCGAGCCCGAATTCACTGAATCTGAACTAACCGGTACCAATTTCAGCATTGAAGTATGATTAACCGAAGTTAAGATGGTGAATTCGGTTTTAGCTCCTGATTAACCGAATCAACTTAATTAAGTGTTAAAGGCCCAAAACCCTCCTCCCCATTTTCGTAGAAGTTTTAAGACATGATTATTTTCTGTATGGAAGAGATAGCATCACGCATTCATGTTTTCTTGGCTAAACATGCATTCATTTTGCTCCAGCTAGACGTATATTTGACTAGTGCATGCAAGTACACTTAAATCGATTTGTTTGTGGACTGTACCATTATACAGGAGAAAGTATCCGGTGGAAACCAAGTTTCAGTGGAACCGGTGGA
Organism: Poa pratensis; assembly: GCA_947311845.1. Taxonomy (NCBI): domain Eukaryota; kingdom Viridiplantae; phylum Streptophyta; class Magnoliopsida; order Poales; family Poaceae; genus Poa; species Poa pratensis. The sequence continues at coordinate 1,817,155 of CAMZMU010000088.1, forward strand.
AACCACGAAAAAATCATGTTTAAAACTTCTAAATAATTCTCAACAAAAAATTATTATGTTGGGAAGGTAGAGTTCTATAGACATGCAAATTTGCAAATTGAAACTCAAATTTGTTTAGGAGGTATGAAAATGACAAATTTGGCAATGAATAGTAGCAAATGTTTCTATTCATTGTTGAACTACTATTTATAGTTGAATTTGTCATTTTCATAGCTCCTAAACAAATTTGAATTTCAACTTGTAAATGCATGTCTATAGAACTCCACTTTCTGAACGTAATGCATTTTTGTTAAGAATTTTTTATAAGTATTAAACATGATCTTTTCGTGATTTTCACCGTAGATGGCGGGGCTATTTGATGTCCTTTTTCTGATGTCCTTTTTCTTGGGTGGATGAACCTGTTGATCTCTCAACTCACACTTCTCACTATGCTCAAGCAATTTCTAATAATACTGGAAAATGGATTATTTGCTTTGGAGGCCTAAATTTGTTTGTATCTTTGTTTTGCAATGTGATTCTACACTAACAAAGTTGTAAAGATAAGTTTGAGCACATTTATAGTGGACAACATTCACCAAAATATGAGACCAATGACATACATCCTGAGTCCAAAATTTGTTCAAAATTAGTCTACATCCTGAATGGACCTACCTCGGTAATTAAGAGGGAGAGAGCCCACACACCAGGCATGCACTGGTTTGCTTTTCCCATGCATGGATTGCATTAATTAAGCCTGGTTTAACCAATGAGTGATTTGTTTGTTGTGAGACCATAATTGTGATGCATGGTGGAGTGTGCAAAAGTAGTACTAGTAAATGCTAGCCTAGTTTGTCTGGATTTTTTCAAGATGTAGACTAAATCTTAACAGAAAGAGTAGACAACTAACTCACATTGGCATCAAAGGTGCAACCACTTGGTGTAGCATCCCTCAGTTGCTTCAAATAACCACCCAACGGGCTACAAGATTGTTTGATGTCGTCGTATCGGCCTTGTGGAGTTCTCAATGTTCTAGGCGATGGTTCTGGGATCAACCGATGAAATATGTGGTCAATACATTGGCAATATTTTTTCTGGTTTGATAATTGCCGGTCACAGCATAAAGTGTCACACTCTCCCATACCTTCAGCAAAATAATACCCTTAACTTTCGTCTAGTTTACGGTTTTCTCTTTCATCTACCATTTTCTTTTATTTGAGAAGCGTCAAACACATTCTCAACATTTTCCACATCTTTACAAAATTCATGATCAAATTGGCATACTAGTTCAGATAATAATTTGATGAGCATCTATATAAAGCATGTCACCTCGCATATAAATATTTATGTTCTTTAAAATTGTGTTTCAACGTTAATTTTGTATTCCCTGCAATCCATATTAATTTTCGCTGAATCATATGTAGATTCGGCAAAATATCAATATGGATCGGACAGAGCATTACTACTTACTAGCTGTATATTGTAGATCCTCTTGGTCATTTTCAAAGAGATAGTCAAAACTAGAAATAGTTGGCTGGCGCCCCCCCCCCCCCCTCCCTCCCCCTCTCCCCCCTTCGCGCGGCTGCGGCCTCGGCCTCCTCCCGCTCGGCCCCCTCTTCCCACCTCTTCCTGTCGCCGCCGTCGGCTGTGGCCACCGGGCGCGGCCCGGTCGGCGCCGGCGGCGGCGGCCTGTCTTCCCCCGCGCCTGGTGGGAGGAGGCGGGGCTCCTTCTGCTAGGCGGCGGTGCTCCTCTGTCCGGCTTCGGTCCGGCGCCCGGCCCAGGTGGTGCTCCTCTGCGGCGAGTCTGGCGCGGTGGCGGGGCTCTCCTGGTGCTGCACGGGTGGCTAAGGTGGTGGTGGTGCCACCGTTGGTGGCTGGGGCAGCGGAGGTGAATCCGGCCCTGCAGGCCCAGATCTGGGCCCTTTGGGCCCGATCTGGGTTAGGACGGGCTTGCCTAGTTGCCCCCGGTTTGGCCTGCTGAGCGGCTCGCGACGGAGATGACAGAGATGACGCCACCCCTGCTGCAGCGTGGCGGTGGGAGCTTCACGGGCCTATCTGGGTCCGGCTGAGCCTAGGAACCGAGTGGGTAGCGGCGGTGGCGGCCTACGTGCAGCAGCATGGCGGCGGGGACTTTACGAGCCCCCAGGCTCGGCCGGGCCTGCTTGGCCTGGTGTGTCCCTGCTGCCGTGTCCGGTCAGCACCCGCCGATGGCGGTGGAGGACGCCCTCCAGGTGGCTGCGCTGCTGCCGCCCTTTAGTTCCAATGTGGCTCGGTGTGCTCTTGTCGTAGCGTCCGGTCGGCTATCGTCTTTGACGGTGGAGGTTGTTCCCTCCCGCGTGGTTGTGACTCTGTCGGACCTTGTCTACGGCTGCTTCGTCTCGGGCTGACCGGCTCTGCTATGTTTGCCATGGTGAGACGACGATGGTGACTTCAAGACCGTGGTGGCGTTTGTTGGTGGGCGGCAAGATGGGTGGAGCGCTACAGATTGTCCGAGACGTGGTTTTTTGGGGGTTGGGAGAAATCCCTGCCGTTGGCACCGACGTGGTGACGCTTGCGAGTGTCACCCTTCCTTCTTGAGGGGCGTCGGGTATACCTCTTCCCCATTCCTCGGAGCGTACCGGGGGAAACCCTAGGTCAGTCCGGGCAGCAGCGTCGTCGTCGTCGCTTTCCTTCTTGGAGGTGCTGTTTGGTACGCGGTGATTTAGAGTGCTAGGTTTGTGGTGGGACTTCGCCGGAGAGGGCGCAGCGGTTGCGGGTTACTTTCGTTTTCGTTGATCCGCCGGTGTCGGCTTTGTTTTCTTTTCTGTTTCTCTTCCTTTTTCTTTTGGGCCTGATTGTGTTGTTTGCCACAGCGGTGGTCTCAATGTTGTATCGGGTGGTTGCTATATTAATATAGCGGGGCGAAAGCCTATTTCTTCAATAGTTGGCTGGTCAATATGCTACTCACTTCGTTCATTTTTACAACGCATGGTGGATATCTCAGTTTGGTAGATATGCATATCAAAATGAGTGAATCTACATACTAAATATGTCTACATACATGTATTTCCCAAAAAAGAGACTCAAAAAGGTCATATAAAAGTGAACAGGGAAGTAAAAAAAATATTGACACTCTGGATTGGATCAATTGTCTAATTTGTGCATTTTTGTTTGGAAATTCACTTCAGGAAGAGATGAGAAGACAAGACAAATTGCAGTCCACCTAGAAACGTACCTGCGCCCGGCACGAGGCAAGACCAGATCAGACGGGCCGCTTTCCTTGAACACAACCATCTTTCGGTCTGGAACACGACAGAGAAAGCCAAGTGGCAAATCGGCCGGTCCTGCTTCACGCGCTTTCGATCACTTCGCCCACACACAACCATAATAACCAACGCCATCATCGCCACGCCGTTATCCGATCCCCACCACCACCTCCTCCATTTCCATTCAATCCTCCTCTTCCTCCCTGTCGTCGTCGTCCAAGGATCGTCGAGCCGCCGGTGGAGGCGAGGCGGCGAAATGATGATGACGCGGGCGTCGATCGAGGTGATGGATGGGGCGGCGCTGGACGAGGTGGTGCGGCGCCTCGTCGAAGGAGGACGCGGCGGGCGCCAGGTGCAGCTGTCCGAAGCGGAGATCCGCCAGCTCTGCGTCGAGGCCAAGAGGGTGCTCCTCTCGCAGCCGACCCTCCTGCGCATCCCCGCGCCCGTCAAGATCTGCGGTGAGCCAGACATCCTCCTCCTACTGCTCCCTGATTTCATTTGGGCACGTCATTTCGTTCGATGCCGTGCGCGTTTGCGCATTTGTGGCCCGACTGCGAGGGTCACGATGGTATTGGATTTGGGTTTGGTGTCTCTGCCGCGTAAGGGTGATTTGGGGCGTAATGTCGAGGACCCGGTAAAAGCTCTTTCAAAAGAACAAGGGGCTTGAACAGGTGTACATAATCGTGCCATATTCAACAAGTTGAAATGTCTAATCTATGAATCTCGGTCGGTGTTCTTGTACCGTGGTCAATGCCCGGAGTTGGTACAGCCCCTGCTCTATGGCCTATCGGTACACTTGTGTTCGCTTTCTGTACAGTTTCTGGAGGATGAAGATCGTTTTTGTGGTTAGGTGCTTCATGCAATTATGGATGTTAACGAATTCTAGGTATGGAACTGTAACATCACCAGGTCAATCGGTCCAGTCAGTACTCTTATCTAGTATAACCTTACGGATCATGGGTATTAAACTCTGCACAACTATGAGTCATCTTCAAATGCATATAGCTCTTGATATTTCATCGGTGAACAAGAAATGTGAAGGAGTCTTTGGTGTAGTGCATACCAGAGACATTGTTTGTCATGGCTTGCGAGCAGGGTAACGCTGTGCATGTAGGACCTTGCACTTTGCTTGGAGCTGCAGGTTTAGATGCAGAGTCAGTCGATACAGCCATCACTCATCATTATTATGTTCCTAAGTTATTTTCGTGCATGATGGAAAAAAGAAGTCACATTGTAAGAAATGGCCTATGGCTCTTTAACAACCACTAGCATATGTGTGAACCACCACTTTGTTGTACAAAGCCCCTTTCCCGTCATTAGTAAGTAGAGTGAATGTCCTGAGATGTTCAGTTCTGATTTTTCCCTGATACATTCGACAACACCTGTTCTGAAATCCTTTTGAACAAGATTATATTGTTGAGGTGATCAGGGATTCTATATGCACAATGTGGTTGAATTTGGCACTGAATTTCTAGTAAATATTTATCTTGTCCATGTCCATCTTTGAATATTTGAACATTCCTTCTGTTATTTTTCAGAATCTTCCCTCATAGACATTATTTTCTTCCTATCTGCATGTAGGTGATATCCATGGTCAGTTTGTTGATCTTCTGAGATTGTTCGATTTGGGTGGCTATCCTCCTACTTCGACTTATCTTTTCCTTGGAGACTACGTGGATAGAGGCAAACAAAGCTTGGAAACTATATGTCTGCTTCTGGCTTATAAAGTGAAATACCCTGATAAGGTTTTCCTCTTAAGGGGAAACCACGAAGATGCAAAAATTAACAGAGTTTATGGTTTCTATGATGAATGCAAGAGGAGATTCAATGTCCGGTTGTGGAAGATATTCTGTGATTGCTTCAACTGCTTGCCTATGGCAGCGCTTATCGACGACAAGATATTCTGCATGCATGGTGGCCTCTCACCTGAATTGAATAGCTTAGACCAAATAAAGGATATCGAGAGGCCTATTGAAATTCCTGATTACGGTCTTCTGTGTGATTTGATGTGGTCTGATCCTAGTTCTGAAACACCAGGATGGGGGGAGAGTGATAGAGGTGTTTCTTGTACTTTCGGTGCAGATAAGCTTGTAGAGTTTTTGGAGAAGAATGATCTTGACCTGATTTGCCGGGCTCATCAGGTAGGCAGAAATTGCTCTACCCTTATTTTATCTTATTTTTCATGACATTTCTGTAGCAACTGAAACATGAATGTCCTCAGGTGGTAGAGGATGGCTACGAGTTCTTCGCAGAAAGGAGACTAGTCACGATCTTTTCAGCTCCAAACTACTGTGGGGAATTTGATAATGCAGGTGCTCTGTTGAGCATAGATGAAAGCTTAATGTGTTCTTTCCAGATCTTGAAGCCAAAAGAAACAGGCGCACCGCATTCAAGAAAACCAATTCCAAAGGTAAATTATCAAGCTTCAATTGATTTCATCTCTTTCATGGCCAAACATAGAGAGCAATTGAACAGTGAGCTCGTTTAACTATAATTCATGCAAAATACATGTAACTAATCTAAAGATATTGAAAATCAGTCTCCACTGGGATGAAAGTATTTGGAATCCTGGAGCGGCTTATCTAGTAATTTCCATAGATACTCGACCTACGAGATCTAAAATTATTAGTACTCCCACCGTTCACTAATTCCCTCCGTTCACTAATGTAAGGCATTTTGGCCTTTTCTTGATTCAAATGTATCTAGATGTGTTTTGTACATATATTCACTCATTTTAGTATGCATGTAGTCAATATTGTGGTACTAGCTAAAATGCCTTACATTAGTGAACGGAGTTAGTACTTGGCGCGCATACTGGCAATGGCAACAGTTGTTGTAAAGTTAAGTTCATGCACAAATTGTATGCTGTGTCCTCACAGTCACCACCAACTATTTTTCAGTTCGGTTTGAAATGTTAAATCATTGCATCGACAAAATGCTGAAAATGGCGTACTAATTTTTTAACAATCTCTTGCGTGTACTTCAAACCTTGTTTTGGGTCTCTTTGCATGCCATTATGTTACCCTGAAAGCCAAAACATGAGATGTTTTTACTACTACTAGTTCTTATGCCAGTTTTCCCCTTTTTCCACAGGCACCCAGAGCGGACGATGCTTAACTTGTACCTCAAGTCATAATTGTTGTCAGCTCGAAGGGGGTGATCTCCTTAAATCTCAGATCCACCAGGGCATGGCATTATAAGCGTTCTCCAGCCCAGTTCTTTTATGCTCTCCACTACTTGCTGACGGTACTGCGTTCTTATGTACAGCATTGGTCTGACTTGTGGATGCAGCAGGTCTTTTTTCTTCTTGTGTTAGTTTTGTATAGTTGTCTCTTTGCCTGATTGCTGTGAGCTGTGTTTGCCTATGTAGTTTTGTTGGCAACTGTGGAAACAAGAAAACCAGCTTATTCCGTGTTGGCAGCTATGGTTGCCTATGCATCTAACTTTACGATGAGAAATTGAGTAGCTCCCTGAAGTTGATGTATTCCAAGTTTCAAAGTGACTACTTCTACCCTATTCATTTGATAAAATAATGTCACGAAATTGAGCTCATACTTGAAAAATGACTTATTCCGTGTTGGCAGCTGTTGTTGCCTATGCATCTAACTTAACGATGAGAAATTGAGCTTTCATTTCAAAGTGACTACTTGCTTATGCGCTATTCATTTTATAAAATAATGTCACGAAATTGAGCTCATACTTGAAAAATGACTAAATACGATGATACCACATGTATATTTGTCTAAATCAGTGAGGATAAAGTTGAATCATCGAAAACAAAGACACCATAGGAATTCGTTCCTCCGGTTTATAAATATAGAGATTGTGTTAACACCTCACGACAAACTCGCCACCAACAGGGTTAAATTTTAGAACTGATCGAGGGATTCGACCAACTTGACAGGTACACACACAAATATTCACTAGACTACAGCGAGTAGACCATGTACGCTAGCAGATCAACATTAAGGACGGAAATACTGTTGCGGATCTGTGTTTGTTTACCAGTCAATATGATCCACGGTGATGAAATGTTGGCAACAGATTGAAACCTTTGATCCCCAAGGTCCACTCGTCAGAATGAAATGTGCACAGAGCATTCGCCAAACAAAGGATAAGAGCTACTCCACACATAATACTCAGATAGTTTACTCTAAATAGTTCTGTTCAATATTCAAAACACTGGCCGACCAAAAACACCCCACTCAAAAAACAAACAACACTTAGATGATGCCAATTTTGTTGGCTACATCAAGAGCATCGTAGTCTGGCGTGAGCTTCACGTAGGCCTTCTTCTTCCCGTCGGGCCTGCAGAAAGAGACAACTGTTCAGTTCACCGAACCAGATGCAGCTTAACAATGAATACCAAAGGAGAATCGACAAAGGTAATGACCTGATCAGGGTATTGACTTTCTTAGCTTGGATGTCATACATCTTCTTGACAGCTGCCTTGATCATTTTCTTGTCTGACTTGAGGTCAACGATGAAGACAAGGGTGTTGTTGTCTTCAATCTTCTTCATCGCAGATTCAGTTGTAAGGGGATACTTGAGGATCTGATACTGGTCAAGCTTGTTCCTGCCAGGCGCACTCTTTCGTGGGTACTTGGGGTCTCTTGGCTTCTTGAGTGTTCGTGGTCGGTGGAACGTCACCGACGTGCGTATCTTCTTTGACTTCCTCTTCAAACTTCCGGCCTTCACTGCCTTGGCGACCTTCAAGGCTTGAGCCTTTCCATCAGACTTCTTGGCAGGGACCTAACCAAAATAAGATAGAGAACAGTAGTCGTGAGGATATTTAAGCACATGCATCCTGATGTTCTCTTTGCAATGACATAACAACGCAATAATTTGATGTCTTCAATTACATGCATGGTTCTAAGCCGTGTTCCCAATAACGAACAAAAGAGCAATGGTTTTCGTTCTGGGATCAGAAATGGTTAGTTTCATTCGTCACGTGATGATCAGAAACACGGACCAATAGATCTTCGTCATGTCCCGAAAAGCTAAATCATGACAAGATAGTAGGAAATACACTAATATGATACCTACATTGCAGGCCATGAACAAAAGGTGTGACAACCATTACAATAATGTCAGAATATATAATGCAACACAAAGAAATAAATAGCAGTGAATATGGCATTCAGAATGAGTAGGAGGATTTTGTCTGTTTCATCTCAAACCTTGTTCAAGTTTGGTCGCGGTTTAGAGCGAAACGAACAAACGCTCTTGTCCGCCCTCTGTCCTCCCTCTCCACCCACAGCCCAATCGCCAGCCACACAAGCCCTGCCCTCTCCACCCCTTCCATTCCCTAAACCCTCTCAGCAACCGCCGTCGCCCTTGCCCCCGCTGCCGATGGAAGACCACGGCCTGCCCAACCCCACGACCACGGCCACGGCCACCATGTTGAAGCCGAAGAAGGATAGGCTCCCGGAGTCCGATAAGAGGGCAGCTCGGAGGGAGAGGAGGGAGAGGACGAGCCAGCGCGCGGCCGATTTGAAGGTTGCCAAGGCGGCAACAGCTAAGAGGGAAAGGGTCGCCACTATCCAGCCCGCACGAGCGCGGACATCATCGCCACCCAGGCCACCGCCAAGATGTCCTCCTGCTCAAGGGGGAGGTCCTTGGCGCGTCATTAGCGCGGACATCATCGCTGCATTTGCGGGCGCCAACCTCGCCCCGATGTGTTGGCCTCAGCGGTGAGCTCGGTATCGTCCGCCAAAGGGAAGCCGCCACGGTCCTCCTCCCCCGCCCTCTCAATGGCATCGCCGGCCGCCATCCAGCCCGCGAGCGCATCGTCGCGTCTTGCGTCCCGAGAGGCGTCACCTAAGATTTCTTCGGTCCGATGGTCCCGGTGGTGCCACCCATCGACCTCAACATGACTCCGAGTGCCGACGACGTCCCGGTGCGTGGGAAGGCCAGGGCACGGTCGATGTCGGCATCGGGGAGCATGCCCCAACCCCGTACAGTCGATTTCGAGGAGATGCCACCCACGACGCCGGCCAACCCTGAGCTTCTAGGATGCAGGGTGGACCCTGAGCCCGATCTTGGACGCGTCGGCCGAGCACGAGTCATTGAGGACCCCCGTAACGAGGACCCCGCCTCACTCTCACGGTGTCAGCACCTCTGTTGGTGATCTTTTCCCTCAGCCTAGTGGTCGGTCCGGCGGCGGTGTGCATGGAGTTGGAGACGACGCACGAACCAGTGGACGACGCTTGTCTGGTCTGTCTAAGGGTTGTCGTTGGGGGCACCCTATAAGGATCGTGTAGCGTATGCTAGAGCAAACTAAAAAAAATTACCATGTAGACCATATTTATCGATTACCACTAAACGAATAGTTGCGGAACCCGATGAAACACGCATGGAAAAGTGTGGTCGTAGTACTTGTGGCCTCGTGTTATTCAACCGGCTCTGGTTGGTAATGATCTCGGTATCAATGGACAGCTCGCCAAGTCTCGCGCTCGGTTATAGCGCCAATTTTAGTCGAGATCGATGAGCTCGCTAGGTGTTTTAATTCTTTTGTAATCCAACATGTTATGAGACATGCCAATATGTCTGCTCACATGTGCGCCAAGCATGCTTGCACATTGGTGGTGTCAGAATGTTGGCTGAACTCCCCCCTAGCTTTCTTGTTTCCAGTATCCAGGCTGATGAAGCTGGTGCTGTGATCGTTGAATAAAGAGTTCTATGTTTTCCTGGGAAAAAAAAAATTGATTACGTGTTGGCTTCCTATATAAAGGAGTAGGCGGCTAGATTTAGAAGGGAGTTGAATTTTAGGTTAACTTTGAACATTGTGTTCACCGTGTGAATCATCCCTCCGGGACAGCGCTGTCGTGTTATCCAATATGAGATCAAGGATTATTGTGATGTGGTTTTAGGCGTGTAGATCATCTCCATGTTGTTTGCTGGATTCATTGCTCATGTTCAGATCAGATCGCGTGGATTGATCCCATGATTAGAAGATTCATTATTTGTCTGTCTTACTATTTGTCTGTCTTACAGTCGTAACAACTTTAGGATCATCTTTTTTATCCTTATCATAATGGAATGCTGGAATTGTCTGAACTCAAATACCACTACGCTGGTCTCAGACCTTTGGAAATTATTGTACAGATATACTCCCTCCGTCCAAAAATAAGTGTCTTAGATTTGTCAAAAAGTGGATGTATCTAGACGTGAAACATGTATAGATACATCCACTTTTGGGTAAACTTGAGACACTTATTTTAGAACGGAGGGAGTAACATAAAACTTCTTCAAGGATCCAACCATAATTACGAATTTCTGTGCTAATATACAGCTCGTGTGTTCTTATTCAGCTTCTCCCACTAAACACCGCTTCATTGCGCATTATTACATGGTATAACATAATTCCTTCAGCTGACACCTGACAGAAATACCAGGTATATCATCTATAGCCGAGCCTTGACTTGATTTGAAGGTGCACTCTGCAAATGGACAATTATATTACATTACACGGTATCAGAAGTTCAGAACAAGAAGAATCAGTTATCTAATATAGACTAGTACTTTTGAAACATATATAAATGATGAAAGAAGTAGGCAGTAAGGTTTCAGCTGAAACAAAATCGGCATCCTCACCAGCGGAATCCCTTTTACTGCTCTGTCGGCAAGGTAGGAGCAAGGCTCGAAGAAGCTACCGTACCGCTTCGCCCACTCCTGTAACTTGCTATGGATGTACTTTGCACCAATGGAGTCTCCCCATAACATGACACCTCCCCTGGTTGGTTGAACCAATCAACAGACAAGTAGTTGTTAGTAAATCTCCTAAAACAGACCTGTAATGAGAGGCAAATTCAATCAAGCATCTTAAAACGGACCTGTAAGGTGGGAATCCCATGCCGAAAATTGAGGCAATGTCAAGGTCGGAAGCCTTGACTGCGATGCCCTCGTCAAGGACACGGCAGGCTTCGTTTATGACCGGGAAGAACACCATCTCAACTATATCCTTGTCAGTTAGCTTCATAAGCTGACATATTTGTACAAAAGGTTTTAGCACTAGAGACCAACTTATTTCTTTCACGAGAAATGCAAAATTAACAAACTACCAAGATCTTATCAATTTAGTCTGGATACTTTTGCAACTATGACCATCCATTCAATGTACAACAAGCGCTACTGTATCAGCTCATCTATTACAGGAGGAAAAAAAATCATTTGAAATTTTGTTTTGCCATCCATAATTCAAACATAAACAGCAACATAGTTATACAAATGTAACAAAATATTCTGAGGTTCCTAATATTCCCTCTTCAACTGTTAGAATCATAGGAGCAGACTAGAAAAATAAATGTACCAAGCATGAACCGCTACAGTCATTGTATAACATGCTTTAATGGAAAAGCCACAGAACTCTCTAGGAAAATACAACAGAGATTAGCCAGAAATAAAAGGAGGAACCAAACCTCAGGGTCCGGCGTGACTCCTGCCATGCTCCTAGATTTCTGTATATATGTCATAATTTCAGGATCAGGAGTTGCCTTCCTCTTGTCCTCATACTTGTAAAACCCCTTGCGAGTGGCTTCACCTGCATGAATGATGATTGATCAATTGTGGTAACACATTTCAAAGATTAGTACAAATATTAACTGCAAAAGGACAAATAGGCATGATATACTAGTGCTGCTTGATTAATTGTACCTGCCCTTTTGTCCTCCATCATTAGAGGAATTAGCATCGACTTATAGACTCTCTCCGGGAAATATTCAAGATACTGCATACCAGTCGCCACAGCAACACCAAAACCAACAAGATCTGCAAGTCTGCATATACACACAATAATTGGCAGCTAGACTGAGTCCATCTGGCATCGCTCAAGAACCATTGTATGAAACGTTAAGAATGATGTAGGAGCTTATATATATTCAGAAAAACAATAAATAACCATATATCTCACCTGAATGGACCCATGGGCATTCCAAATTTGGTACATGCACGGTCGATTTTGTAAACATCCATACCATAATCAACAAACAGGAGTGCTGACTGGGTGTAAGGAAAGAACATCCTGTTGACTGCGAAACCAGTACAGTTCCCAACCACTATTGGTGTCTTCTTGATCCTCTTCCCGACATCCAGCAAGTCAACAACAACCTGTGCTGAGGTGTGCTGGGTACGTACTATTTCCAGAAGTGGCATTACATGCGCAGGACTGCATAGTGCACTCAGTTAATGGATGTACATCCAAATTGTTGTGCATCAAAAATCAAAATACACTACTTTACCTAAAGAAGTGTGCACCAACTATACGATCTTGGGACTTCGTTTTCTCTCCAATTAGATTAAGATCAATTGTAGAAGTGTTTGTAGCAAGGATGCAATGGGAAGGACAGTACTTCTCCAAGTCTGCAAATATTTGCTGCTTCAACTTCACATTCTCAATAACAGCCTGAAAATTATGAGAAATGACAGAATTAAGCATAAATGGGCTGACCAAACAAACAACTGTAATTCTGGTCCATTAGTAAGAGTTATGACTTGCCTCGATAACTAAGTCCACTTCTTTGAACTTCTCATAACCGAGGGTACCAGTGACAAGAGATAGAGTCTTCTCATATCTCTCCTCTGTCATTTTTCCTTTCCTCACGCGACTCTGCAAATTGGCTGGTGGAGCAAACTAGTGAGATCAATTCTATTTTTATTGCACAGATACAATGTAAGAGATTCTCAGGAAAAATAAAAAGGGTATGACGAGGCTTAATTCTGTTTCTACCTTTAATCCTGTCAATTCCAGCATTCAGAAATTTCTCGTTTACTTCCTTAAGTAGCACAGGATAGCTACTCAGTATCATTGCTGTAGCAATTCCAGAACCCATAAGTCCACCACCTAGAATGGCAACTTTTGTTATTTTCCTAGGCATCAACCCCAAGTCTGTAGCACCAGGAATCTGTCACACATTTTTAGAGGATTAAAACATGGTGTGATTCCATAGTAACAACTAAGAAAAATGTCTGGCATACCTTTGATGTTGCACGCTGAGAGAAAAATACATGAAGTAAGCTTTTACATGTATCTGAGAAAAGAAGGGCCTGGAATGCAGTTGCTTCCTGCATTTACATTAAGGAAGTGAATCTAAAATCAACAGAAAATAAGTAAAAGTAGCAGTAAGAACATAAGTAGCATCAAGTACCTTCCAGAGCCCAGCTCGAGGTCCTGAAACTATACCTTCTTCAATGACATCAATACATACAAGTGGGTGTTCAAGATTTGCAGCCTGCTTTCGAGCCTGAGCCCTTGCAAACTTCAGAATCTCCCTAGCCTCACCAAGGGGTTCTAGTTTGTCAGTCTTGTAAAGGCTTTTGATCCATGGCCTTTTAAGTTCACAGATATCCAAAGCCCAACGACGAGCAGCATTCACCAACTCATTAGGAGAAACTAAGGAATCAACAAGACCCAGTTGGTGTGCCTCTTCTCCCTTAATCGGCTTGGATAGCTGATGCAAATGGGTTATGTTATTAACTGAAGTAGTCGACTGAAACCAGGAAAGTCACAGAAAAGAAAACAATAGCTCCAGGGCAGTACTTACCAACATCATTTCAAGTGACTTTGTCAGTCCAACAAGACGTGGGAGTCGCTGTGTACCTATAAATTATGACAGAAAAATATAAAAGAAACGCTGAATATCATCCACTTAATATTGAAGGTAAGCATATGACAGAAAGAGTACAGAGGAACAGTGGAATTTATATCCTTTTAAATTCAACAGTGATGAAAAACAAAACAGTGATGATCTGGTCTTATGACATAAAGAAAATGTAACACAAATGAGAGATACAATATAAAAATTTACCTCCAAATCCTGGAATTATTCCAAGTTGAAGTTCTGGAAGACCTAATTGAGCAGTGGGAGTTGAAATGCGTGCATGGCATGCCTAATATAACATTCAAGAATTTTCATACAAGTTAACACCTCTTAGTTTAAATGCTTTTGAGCATGGATAAAGAAGAAAAGTACCATGGCAACTTCCAATCCTCCACCAAGAGTAAGACCATCAATTGCAGCCACCGATGGCTTTGTTGCTCCTGTTCAACACAATAGGTACGGGAAATACGCAAAAACAATTATTTAACATATAAGCAATAATGAATCAAGAGAGAAAGAAGACAAATCATATACCTTCCAGAGTTTCAGTAAGAATATCTATTGATATGTAACCAACCTTTGGCTGCTCAACTGTTAAGGAACGTATACAAATTATGATGAGATTTGTGGAGTCAATAAAACAGTAATCAAACAACAAAAAAGCACGATGCGATGAGTATAGCATACTTTTTCCACTATGAAGATCACCAAAGGAACTAATATCAAATCCTCCAGAAAATTTTCCTCCTTTCCCTGTCAAAGGCTTGAAATAAGCAACATTTTTCTCACTGGAACAAATAGTGATTTTTTCTTCAAATGCACAAGCTTGGGAACAGCGTTTCTGGACATAGAGAAGGTGGGTAGGGCCAGTGCCTCCAATAGCGGCATGTATATTGCCTATAAAATGAACTGACAAGTACCTGTAACAACAATAGCTTTGACATCGTTCCTCTGAAGAGCTTCTTCATAGCTTTCCTTTAGGCTTAGCAGTACTGAAAAAAAAGGTCGCGGTGAAACCAACTATGGGAAGAGATATATAAATAACAGTATCCTATGAAGCATATTGTTAATAGTTTTGAATTACATTTTGTCTAAATATTTTGCACATGCTTATGTTAGGAAACAACTTCGTTAATGTTGGCCAACTGTTTAGGTGTTAAACCTGTGGTGTTGCAGATGCAGTACTTATTGTTTGTAGAATGACATATGATTTGGCTTCAACTGTGTGTTTTATAGTGTTATTTCAGAATGGTTGGTAACTTGGTATCCAGCCTACTTCAAGAAAAATCACCCTGTACATCCACCAAGCAACAATTCTTTATCAGGAACTATAAACAACTAGTGATATTTCTTCAGAGTAGCCTTCAAGTTTAGGTGCTACAGTGAAATCAAGAGTCATACTATTATTCATGCTGCCACGTCACTACAGAAAATGCTTTCGTGCTTATCTCAATTCTGCCCTTCCTCCACACAAAATTAGCATTGAATGTAATTGTTAGGGGAAAGGGAGGCAATACTTTTATGTTCCAACGCGCTCAAAACAGTTGGGTTGGTCAATGTAGCAATCTGGAGTGGTTACCTTACTCTAAGGTAGATCAAACTCTTTCTTATGCAGTTAAAATAACCGAAATTTTGGCAAAACAGTTGTGTTTAAATGTTGTACTCCTTTTTTGCGGCTAAATGTTGTACTCCTTGAGTTGTTGCTGTAACAGGTGGCAAAAAAACTTTTAGCTAGATGCAGTTAGATCACGCCAACAGCAACACACAAGCAAAGGGACAGATCATTTTGATTTTTGTGGAAGATATTTCGCAGCGTCAAATTCTACCACACGAGATCGCGGCCAAAATTCTACAAAGAAGAAGTTAAACCGGAAATAATTGCACAGCTATCAATCGGTGTCTCCAGACCAAATCTTGAAACAGACACCTCATGGAAGCAAAATTAGGCCTTTCTTAGTAGAAATCGCACGAAGAAGAATCGAGTAGAGCTCTCCTCGTCTCAAACCCCACAAAAATTCAACATAAAAGAGAAGCGAAAATAAGCAAAACCAAATTGGGATCGAAGACGGGGATGCTGGTACCATCAATGGAGAGGGAGTTGACGGGCGGGTTGCAGATGGTGATGACGGCAACGCCGTCGGCACCCACCTCCATCTCAGTTCTGCCCTTCGCCGCCATCGCTCCTCTGGTTCCCAAGATCTCCGCCCGCCTGCTGTTGATATTGCTTCCTTGCAGTTGCAGGTCTCTCTCAGGTTGCTTGGAGTTGGGAGCTTGCAAGATTTCTCTATCTACAACCCTCCGAAATTTATAACGAGCACTGTTTTAGGTTGTTGTGCTGACGCCATCGACCTGCTGGTTTGCGGCTACCTTGTGAGTTGTGACGGGGTAACTGTGGAGTGCGAACTCCATGCGCTCTGGCTACAGCTACCTGGATTCTCCAAATTTAAAGACGGGTAACATCAAACTTTGTGTACTCGAACAACAGGATATTAAGACCACTCAAGCAACGTAATTATCAAGAAAATAGCTAAGTCGATTTTAAAATTTATAAAACTGGCAATATGAAACTTGTTTGAATCGAACGGCGAGAGATTAAGATGTGTCTCAAGCAGCGTGCTTGTCGACAAGGTAGGTATCATGAATTCCATGATATAAAAAAGAGTCCTGCTATACGTACGACGGACTGTGTCTGATCCATGTACGACACACTCGCCTGACCCGTCGGATTTTTCCTTCAAGCGCAGCACTCCGTTGGATGAAGCGTCGGACATGAATCGGACATAGAAGTGTCGTATACATAGTAGTTTCGATAAAAAAAAACTGACGTAATGTATACTCATTTTATATTGAAATGTGTTATATTTTTTGAAACCAAATAAATGCAATATTATATGATATTATACATATGGAGTTAGTAACATACACTAATATCATATACATGATACTACCAACGAAGGAATATTTATCAATCAAGAAAAGAAAAGGAAGAATATCTCCGTACACTAGCGAGAGTTAAGAGAACGATATTTTCAACTTGCTTGGCCGTATCATCGAAGCGCGGAGTAGTTCTATGTTGAGAGACGTTCTAAAAAGGGACCAAAGAGAGACGGTGTTATGAACTTTTCAAGTGTCGCCTCTAGACACTCTACTCATTGATATTGGTCCAAATCATTCTAAACTCCACATATTCAACACGAGAGCTCCGCGTGATGGACTTAGAGTTTAAACCATTTCCCCCAAATTGTATACAAGTGAGAGTGAATGGTTATACACTCTCGGAGCTACTATTTATAGACTTGACAGTCTTGACAAATGATGAGTGATGCCCTCTCACCTACCATATGGAGGATAGTTGAGGTCATTTGTACTTTGGAATTGATTTGTGGCCACGGCAGCGCCTCAATCGGAGGGCCGTTCGGAGTACGTCGGAAAAGCGTCGGATGTAGAATGTCAGATACAGAGCATTGTTCTTTGTGTTCCACTGGTTCATGGTGGATTAGCCAAAATATCCCTCCATCTTTTGGTCCTTATCTTTGACATCTTATTTGTTTTTAAATTGTTGTCCATGGCTTGAAACATGGACTTGAGTTGATTTGTTTGGATTGGGTTGAAATATGCCACAGAGGACTACATAGACCCAGGGTAGAAATTAACTATACTAGTACCAAAACTTATTTTTAAATGACACCTTTTAGCTCTTTTCTGAAACTCTAAATTGTTGTTTGCGATGTCTAAAGTACCAGCCTCACTAGAGCCCCGAAGCCATTTGAGATTGCTGGTTACTATCCCCTTTGTTCCAAATTATAAGATATTTTAACTTTTTTCTGAACAATGTATCTAGACGCGTTTCATTGTGTGTAGGTTTACTCATTTTGCTCCCTACGTAGTCCATATTAAAATATCCATTCTTAGTTTGTTTGTCTTCTTTATTTTCTCATTTTAGACGAATATAAACTTTGTAAAAAGCAGGAAGCACTAAAATGTGCTGATGGAAAAAAAAAAGTATCACATAATAGTGAGCAGTTCCTCGAGCAAGTTCTAGAAAATAGCCTCGTATAAGATCAAAGTTTTCATAGAGAATAGATTGGTTTACAAACAAATACGTGCAGTTCACACGATATAGATGATATTTTGGTGCACAAACATTAATAACTAGACATTTCACACAAATAAGCAAGATGACGGTCATACATTTTAGGGTGTGCAACACAGTTTCGTGGCACTATTTTTGGTATTTTTTACACTGAATGGAACAGCAAACAATAGACGACATGATGTTTTCAAAGAATCATTAAACATGTGATTGTGATAATAGAATATAGACAAAATAAAGAAATGAACTCAGATATAAACATGATTAAACTGGCGTAACACGAACATAACTAGCAACTCAAATATGATAATATATTGCGAATTAGACCAAATATGGTGCTAGAATTGCATAATTAAAACTAAGCTAGAAGACAATAAAATGACTCTAGGCTTATTCAATTTATACGACAGATAAAATAAAATAACGGCAAATAGCTCTCATTGAGTGGAATATCATACCACGGTGATACGAGGTTACCCGATCTTTTGGGCAAGGAACTGTGGATCAGTGATGCGGAGCCCACACTATTGCTAGCTGAATACCGTGCATGAACTCTCAACTCTTCAAAAATGTCTAATGCACACTAGATATGATCATTGGATGATATAGGTAATGATATAATGTCCTAATTGTTAGTAAAATGGTGGCTTGACCTTGAATTGTAAAAGGACCACTCATCGAACCTTTCTTAGTTTTTCTCACAACAACATTGGTAAAAAAGAAAAACCACTAATTGGTTTACTTCTTATGACTAATGTGGTATTGGTTACCTTCAGATGGCCTTGGGAAGTAGGAATCCATTGATACCTACAATACGATATGAAATTCTCAAGTATATTCTCTCATTTTTTGATCAAAGCCGCTTGCGCAACCTTCGCCTTCAAAACCATTACTTTATTTAGAGAGATCTGAATTATAGTTGGTTTCATATGTTAGATGACATAATCGATAAACTTTCAAATCATGCATACTCTCCTCCCAAGCATATGCACAGATCTTCATTTTGGACTTGTAAAGCTCAATAAATGTTTCACAGACATCTAAAATATAAATTAATAGCTTTATCTTTTAACATATAATATGCATAATGGAAGTGCTAATTGACTTAGCACTTCTTAATAACATAATAAGTATGATGATAAATGCAAAGGAACGTTGATGCTTTGACTAGTATAAAGAAACGCTATGTCCACTGGTCAAATAGTGCATTGGCAACAGAGAATGGGTTTGTCACTCGTGTCTTATAAGTAAGTGAAGCCACAAATGCAATGATTATTTACAACGTTGTCATATTATATCGACAACAGTTACTTGAGCTAGACTCAGATGACCACCAGACTCAGCGCCAGTATGAGCTAGACTCTGAGGACTCCTCATCCACCACCGATGTCAGCGAAGCCACCTGTGGCCCTTGGCCTTCGATGCGGACCAAATAGAGGGCTATGGTGGCCTAGAGTTCTTCCTGAAATAACGGCTCATCATTGGTGTGTTCCATCTTGTACTCGACGACGGAGAGGAGGATGGCCGTGCCCTCCTCTACCTGACGGTGACAACACTTGACGTTCTCACGCTTGAAAGCGACGTGGTAGAGGTGTCAACTGACCTCCAGATCCTCCTCCTCCTACTCGGCTAGGTCGGCCGGTAGCAAGGGGTGATGTGACGTGATGTACTCGTGGGTGGTCCGACGTGACCGCAAATGCTACAAAGGGGGCTAGCGCGTTGGGCGCTTCCACGAGCCGTGCCTAGAGCTGCAGGGACGTGGCTCGGGCTGACGGAAGAGAACGCGAGCCCTAGTTGGCGCCGGAGGTGAGCGCCACTGCGATCTCCTCCACGAGATGCCTCTATGCGACATAGTCGCGAGAGCCGCCGCAAGTCAAGCCATATGGGAAGGCCATATGGAGATTGAAAGGGACGAGAGTGAGGCGGCTAGGGTTGGGAGTGAGGAGTGACTAAAGATAGACGACGGTGAGGAGTTACTATGAAAATTATCAGGATAGATGACCCTTTAGAGAATTACATGGCTAGAGTAGGTATGTTCCCTGTATTCACAGTATTTTTGAGGGGTGAGGAGCTTTGGAGAATATGTTAGAGTTTCTTTAAGAGCCATAACTATTATTAAATGATTAATTTTGCATTCATAAACTAAGTAAAAATAATTATATTAGCGCCAGCACTAAGCATTTTGGTCTTTATCACATATCCTTGTAGCGTTGGTGTTGGATATTTTTTCCCACGTCTACACTTCACGCCTAAGAGCAACCCCAATGAGACATTTATTGATAGGCGCTAGGAAATAAATCCCAGCCTTTTTGGTAGTTTTATCTTGATTCCCAGTCATTTTTTTTTACACATGGATGATTAATTGGGAGCCTGCAAAATCACTGTGAATTATTGCTAGTAAGCGGGCCGGTGCTTACTCCATATGGTAACAGACAAACCTGAAAAGATTTTAAGCGGCTAACGGTTTTTGTATAGGAACCATCGAGAAGTGAACTAAAGAGAAGTTTTCTAATGGAATTCGTTGGAATTGGATGATCCATTCACACGGCCTAGCTAGGACGGCGGACACCCTAAGAGCAAGTATAATAAGCTCCAGTCAGCGGGCTATAAAGATTTTAATAATATATTTGTGCTTACATGGAAGAGAGAAAATAGGAGAGAGATTGGAAGCGGGCTCTCATGCAAGAGTCAGCTACAGCATGTGCTCCTAAGCAATTTGTGAGAGTGGAAGGTGGGCCAACTATTAATAAAATAGTTCATATTTATAACCAACTATTATACTTGTTGGCTATTAGGTTGGCTATAGATGGCATGGCACCATCTTATAGCCAACAGCCAACTATACTATCGTACTTGCTCTAAGGGCTCGCTTGGTTTGTCTGCTAAATTTCCGCTCCGTGATTATTACCTGCCGGCCTGGACCGGATTTTTAGGAGGACCTGGACACGTCCGTGATTAAATACCACCGTACTGGGTTAATATCCGACCATCCAAGCGGGGCCTAACCTTGTTAAACTACTTGGTAGGTAGGTGCATCCGGCCAGCTGCCAAGATCAGGATTGGATCAGATTAATTAGCTAAGATCCAGCGGCCTAATGTAATTCATTCATACCCTACTATACGACCGAAAAGTCGACAACAACTGATACCATATCAAAGCTAATGATGACAATTTTATCCATGGAAATCCGACCCGGCAGATAAGGGTTTGGATGGTTGTTTCTACCCATGGATTTCATGGGGCGGATATCCGCTAACTCACGGGGTGGGCACTGGTAAAGATTTTGCCCCATGGATATCCGGTGGATATCCGTCTGATATGTGGGAACCACATGTCAGCGAGACATGTATTTTTTTTTCCTAGGACCATCTCTTCCTATTCCTGAGGCCCAACTCACCTAATGACCCAAAACTCACGTAATTACTAATTATTACTAATCCTAAACTACTCCCCCGCGTAATTAACGTGGCTGTATCCACACACACGCAGCCGCCTCAACTCCTCATATCCTCGTCTCCTGGAAGACTCAAACAGACCGGCGACTCGGCGAGATCGACTCCTCCCATTCTCCTCCGTCGGCTGGAATCTGCAAGACGCGCCGGAGGCCGTCCCATACGCCTAGCCAACCCTTCTTCTCTGGCTGTAAGCCTTCTCCCGGTCGGCAGCGTCCTACGCCCTCATCTTATACTCGTATCTCTCTCTAACTTTTCCCTCGATTCGTTGCTAGTCAAGGCTTGTGGTCGATATCCTCCGATAGGGGCACACGGCTGAGTGTAATGGCGCCGGCGAGGAAAAATGGACGCGGGAGAGGTAGTGGAACAACAACAATCACTTTGATGCATTAATCGTGGATATCCATGGATATCCGAATATCCGGCGGGTTTGGATATGGGGCGACATCCATGCCCATGGATACTTTTGTGGGTAGGCCATAGTGACGCTAATGGATTTGGATTTGGATCTGGTTTTGGTATATCCGTCCGAACCCGCCCCATTGCCATCCTTATATCAAACTGTCATGTCTCAGAATTACAGATCTAAACAATGAGGAAAAGCATTATTTTTTGTTTCTTGAAGAGAATATCTTAATAAGAAAAAGTGACAACCAGTACAGATATTTCTCATTAAGATTGGTATGCACCTTGCTTTTCATCCATTTCCAAACATATATGGTTGATTCATTTCCAACCTGTCTAAACAGATTTAGTGGAAATTTTAGATATCATTTGCGGCACTCTCTATTCTTTGGAGGGGTAGTAATACCATATTTTCTTTGGAAACCATTCCCATCATTGCCGAACCATCCGTTAGGAATTGTACACTTTTAGGGGGTTTTTCCCTTCTCCCAATTTAACAGGTTTGGGCTCCTACTCAAACTGGTCATGGAGGTCACGTATATATATTCAGGGGAAAAGGGCACCACAATTGTACACATTTATTTTCTCTAAATATCTGAATAATAATCAAACAACCCCTACTCTGCATTTTTTTTTTTTTGAGGAAAGGACCTGATACATATATTAGGAAGCAGAGTACAAATTACAGGGCGATCCAACAAAGAAACAAAATTACAAAGAAACCCCTGCAAAAATGCACAGAGCACCCCATGCCTCCTGGAAAGAACACGACCAGGTCCACCGCCACGCTCCCGAGAAACCTAAACGCCACCGCCGTCGCCGTACCACCAGCCGCCGGAGGAAGGGCACCACCACTTGTCGTAGACGGCCGCAAGGTCCATCCGCCGCTGCGCGACGGAATCTGAGCACGCTGAACGAACACGGCCAGAGCACCCTCTCTCCAGGTCCACCTTTCTTCCAGCCGACGCCGCGCCGTCGAGGCCCACCCGCCGCAACACCCGAACTCCGGCGAACACCGCACCCCTCGCCACCACGGCCGGCCGGTGCAGAGAAGCCAAAGAAGAAGAACACCACCACCAGCAACCACCAGCAAAACCAGAACGCCGAGCACCACCGGCTCCTCCCCCGCGACCACCGCCGGCCAGAGGACCACAAGCGAAGCACCACGTCCACAGCAAGATTGGGGCCTCTGCTCAACCCCACCCCTGCCCCCATCACCTTGACAGCAGCAAGAAGGGGAGAGAAGCCGAGACCAGGCCTCCACCACCAGAACCTGACCATGGCCAGCAGATCCGGCCATCCCCCAGTCCTGCCCGTCACCATGACGGCCAGATCTGAAGGACAGGGATCCCGACCAAACCTCGAGCCCAAGCAAGGCAGCAGAAACGCGTCTCCCCCATCGCCCGACGCCACCATGGCGTCCAGATCGGACGGGAGGAGACCGAATCCGGGCCTCACCGCTCTTAAACAAAAGAGCAACACCAGATCTCGCCGCCAGCCACCACCTCCACCTCGGAGAGACGACGACCGGAGCTCTGGCCGCGACCCACCGCCACACGACGGCAAGCAAGCAGCTCGACACGGCAAAAAGCCAAACAGCCACACGGGCAAACCTAGAACTAATATACATAGGAGAGCCGGGCACCCTCTCCCCCCACTACTCCGGCCGGCCGAGCCGCCGGAGAGGGAGAGGAGAGGGGCCGGAAAGCCGCCGGCGACTTTCAAGGGGAGGAGGAGAGAAAGAAGAGACGGGGGAGGAGGAGAGAAAGAAGAGTCCCTCCCCCTATTCTGCATTTTGTATCAAATCCTTGTGTCTATTTCACATGTGTGTCGTTGAAATCTCAAAACGTTATCAGCACGAGCCTCTGCCAAGACACACTATGAGGAGGTAACGAAGCAAGGGGCACCACCCTAGTCATACCAGGACGTCAAAATCTACTACCTCTTGTAGGGACGATCCACTACATGGCATGCATCAACAATTTTCACGACATCAACTCATCCCGCATCGAACAACAGTGGAACTAAAGGTATAAGATAACCATCACGACCTCCATGGATCAATTCCCTCTCCACCTCTACATCGGCTTTTCTCTATACCCCACGTCTAGATCAAATCTTGATCTATGGCTCTCTCCCTCTCACGCCTCTCCGGGTGTTAATCGCATAGAGATTTGGCAAAAGCCACCACAATACCACTAGTGGTGTGGCACGCACTAGTGAAGTTGTACAAGCACTCATGTACACGTCGTGATAGTCTTGATACCTCGCAAACGCCGAAAGTTCTCGCAAGGGAAATCAAAACCATCAAAATTGGCATTGTTCTCTTGAAGCAAAAATCAAGATTGGGTCAGGGTCGAACTATTTCTTCAACGAAAACCCTAACAATGGCAGTGCCAAGCTACGCTCGGTGCCACATTCTCTCTTGGGAATATCGTTTTTGGAGGTGGATCCGACTAGAGTGACTTGTGGTCCATGGAGGTGTGAGGCAACGGTGGGCTGGAGGAGCATCCTTCACATGTGGGGAGTGGCTGATGAGCAATTTTGATTTTTGCTCTAAGGTCGATAGAGGCACTTGCCCTCCTCTTCTAGGCATGTCGTTCCTCTTTGGCATCGACGAGGTAGACAAAAGAGTTCATAGTGGATTAGCTCGATGCGACGGTTTTTGGCGCACTTTGGTAGCTCGAGTGTCCGATCTGTTGGTGTCCTCTGTTCCGCCGTCTTCTATGCTTTGTGGTGTTAGGTGTGACTTGCCGTTGTTCAGATATTCGACGGTTTTTCTCAATAAACTGAGTCATTCAAGTCCCTGTACCATCTTCTTATTGTTTAGGTTTTCGCCAGTTTTTCTCAATAACTGAGTAATTCGAGTCCTATATATCGAAAATCCACTTTGGCACCCGAGCTCAAATGCTCCCTATATCCTGTACCTGCGTTTTCCTTGAGATTCGTACCAACAGTTCGCTTCATCTAGTTTCTACCGTAGTAAAACCAGACCCATGGCCCACTACTGTTCCATATTAAATGCCAACACACGTCAATCCAGCCCGAACGGATGGCAACGAACAGAATGGGCCGGTATCTCTACCGTTTTTGTTCCGTCTCCCTTGGATCCTCGTTACATCGCTCACCGCAAGATCAATCTTTTCCCCACCCATCGGCGTCGTCGCCGTCGCTCCACCCCAAGCTCCGGCCCCTCCGTCGCCGTCGCGGCTCATGCGGCCGTCCCCTGTAGCTGATCTTCAGGAGGATGATTGCCTTCAGAAGATCGCGGCAGCCGCGAGCGTACCAGATAGTCCGTATACGCCGGCGGCTTGCACATGCGCATCTGACACCTTATGGATTAGTCTCATTATCTCTTTGATCAATTTGCTAATGACAATACTTCTCCTGGGTGTTGTACTCGCCGCGGTAATTGGGTCAAGGAATTCATTACTTTAGAGTGGCCCGTCTTAGTTTAATGTAATGTCCGTTATCCCTGCTAGCTCGTGTGTTAGTGATAGTGCCCCCGTATTAGTTTCATGTAATCTCAGTTATCCCTGCTAATTTTCGCAGTCAATCGAGGCATCAAAGAGATCTTGGACTCTCACCTTTCCCCGTCTACAGTAGAAAGGAGAGATTTTTGCACCCGACCCGCGCGCTCCACCTCGCCGCCGCCGATCCGGCGGATTTGCCGCCCTCCGGCGGCCGCTCCGGCGGCGGGAGGACGGGGAATCCCCGGATCCGGCGTGTATATAGTGTAGGAGCTTGTAGGTTTCCGGGCGGCAGCGCTGTGGAGGTGGCGGCGGTGCTTTCTCGGTTGGTGAGGGCGGCGGTCCCCTCCGTCTTCGGCGGTTCTCCGGTGGAGTTCGGTCGTCGACTTACCGCCCCCTCCGTGCTCGTGGTTCGTCGGAGCTGCGGGCTGAATCAATCCCTCACCGGAGGCCGTGGGACGGCGGCGCCGGGAGATGAGAATAAGGTTTGGATTCGAGCTGTTGTGGTTGCTTGGCTTCGATGGCGTTGGATGGAGGCTCTACGGGGCCGAGTTCGTCGACTTCCCGGCTGCAGAGGGATGGTCCCAGATCCAAGGCGTGAGGGGCAGTTGCGGCGGCGCGCCGGCGTACGTTCTCGCCGTCGTCTTCGTCAATGGGGTTCTGAAGGACTTCTTTGTAATTTTGCTTTTGTATCAGGACCTTTCTGTAAGAACCCTGTGATAAAAAAAAAAACAGCAGCAACACCGTCATTCCAAACTGAAAAGAGACATGAGTCTCAGCAGCAACACCGTCATTCCACCTTTTCCTTCAGGTTTCCAATAAACCACTGCATCCATGTAGCTGATTATGTATTTTCAAATCCAGGTACCTTTTTTTTAGATAAAAGGCTTTTTATTGCCCAACTTTGAGTTAACAAAGCCACCAGTTCACACAGTTATTACAATGCTGCGGCATACAGCTTAGCCAAAGAAGTTAAAGTGCTGCGGCATACAGCTTCGCCAAAGGAACTACCTAAGGGCTGCGGCATACAGCTTAGCCAAATAAAACAGGAGCTAAAAAAGGTCTTCAGCAGCATCCAGCCGGGGGAGCAAACCAAGACACGAACATGAGATCAATGATGGCTTGGCTTGAGTTCGGCATGCGTCCTGAGGAGCTCACTAACGAGCTGCCTTGCTCCCTCCACGTCCTGCGACTTTAGGGCGGGGCTCCAGGTCTGCAAAAAGATGATGGTTTTGTAGACAATGTCAGCGGATGCTTGATAAATTTTGCCTCTATCGCGCTCTTATTGCGCACTTGCCAAAGTGCCCAGGATTGGGCAGCGAACAACACCCAAGTTAGACGCCTCTCAGCCTTAGGCAAGTTAGAGAGATATGAAAACAGTTGGGCGAAATTGGAGGGGCACCAAGCCCTCCCTAGGACTCGGCGAAGGACACTCCAAGCAAATTTAGCTAGGGAACAGGAAAAGAAAATATGACTGGCGTCTTCATCCGCCCCGCAAGTGACACATTTCCCATCGGAAGGCCCCTTCCTAGTTGCTAACTGCTGACCCGATGGGAGACGATCAATGATCAGCTGCCAGGTAAAGATCTTTATTTTGAGGGGCAGTTTTGCTTTCCAAACATCTTTAAAGTGAGCTATGGACGCCCCCTGCGCAAGCTTTTTGTACATCGAGTTAACGGAATAGGCACCAGAGGGATCAAGGGTCCATGAAACTGAATCCTCTTCAGAAGAGAGCTCAATATCCTCAATGATCGCGGCTAAGGAAGCCCACTGGTTGGCCCCTGCCATATCCAGGGTACGACGAAACCTACACCCTCCTTCAGCCGCCTGGGCGACAGAGATCAGCGGGTCCGCGCAGATTCTAAACAGAGTCGGAAATCGAGCGCACAACGGCTCATTACCGCACCACCAATCGGACCAAAACAAAGTTTTGCGCCCGTTCTGCACCCTAAATTTGGCTCCTAATTTGAACAAGTCTTTGATCTTATGCAAACTTTTCCAGAACTGCGAGCCCCCCCGGCTCGAGCTGGAGAATATATCGCCATTCCTAGTGTACTTGGCTCTGATCAGCACAGCCCAAATTGAGTTATCCATCTTGTATAACTTCCAAATCCATTTCAAGAGTAGCGCCGTGTTCATGAGTCTCGAGTTTATGAGACCGAGACCCCCACAGTCTTTAGGTCTACATACCTCAGGCCAGTTTAGCATATGGTACTTCCTATTAGGACCAGTTCCTTCCCAAAAGAACCGTCCTCTAAGCGAATCAAATTGTTCATGGACCCCCTCTTGAAGGAGAAAAAGGCACATCGCATACACCGTAAGACTCGCCAGACAAGAGTTGGACAGGATAAGGCGGCCACCCGAAGAAAGGAACCTTCCTATCCAAGGTTCCACCCTGGCACCCAATTTTTCAACCAAAAAGTGCCACTGCTCGATCGTGAGCTTCTTGTCCGAGATTGGTAGGCCCAGGTAGAAGAAAGGGAAAGACCCAAGCTTGCAGTTGAGTTTATTGGCAATGGTGGAACTATTGGTCCCTTCTCCTAACACAAAGACTTCACTTGTGTGGTAATTAATTTTCAGTCCCGACATGTTCTCGAAACACATCAACAAAAATTTCAGGTTAGCAACCCCCAGGTCGCTATTCTGGAGAAGAATAATCGTATCATCCGCGTACTGCAGATGGGTGATCCCCCCGGCACTAGGTGAGGAACCACCCCCTTAATATGACCAGCACGGTTGGCCGCCGAAAGCATCGCAGAGAGCCCTTCTGCGATGAAGTTAAAGAGGAGAGGCGAAAGAGGGTCCCCCTGACGCACGCCCCGCTTATTGCGAAAGAACGGACCCATTTCACCGTTGATGGAAATCACTGTCTGCCCCCCGGCAACCAGCTGGTGGATCCTATGGATAACTCCAGGGTCAAACCCCTTCCTTCGGAGCACTTCTACCAGGAAGTCCCAATTTACGCGGTCATAGGCTTTTTCAAAATCGAGCTTGAGTAAGATGCCCCCTAGCTTCTTACTCTTTAGCTCATGCACGATTTCGTGCAACGCCAGGGCACCGTCTAAGATGAACCGGCCTTTGATAAACGCAGATTGGTTCTGACTGATAATTCTATTAGCCACCGGATCGAGTCTCACTGCAAAGGCTTTGGACACAATCTTAAAGATGACATTAATCAGGGCAATGGGTCTGAACTGGGTTATCTTATCAGCCCCGGGCACTTTCGGAATGAGGGATAGCACACCAAAGTTCAGCCTAGAAATGTCAATCCTCCCTAGGATGAAATCATTCAGAATATGAAGAACACCGTTCTTCACCAATGGCCAACAGTTCTTGAAAAAAAGAACAGGGAATCCGTCCGGCCCCGGCGCCGTGTCAGTTTTTAGCTCCTTGACGAGATGATCGAGTTCTTCTTCAGAGTAGGTTATGGACAGGGCTGTGTTTTCTTGCCTCGTAACTAGCTGGAGCCCTGTCCAAGTGTTAGTAGCTAACCCGCAAAGTCTATCCGAGGAGCTCCCCATGAGTTCCCGGTAGAAGGCGTAAATGTGTTCTTGTAGTTCCAGTTTCCCTGAGATAGGCCCATGGTCGGCGACAAGAGACGAGATATTGCACCTACGCCGCTTCCCATTGGCCACCACATGAAAGTATGCGGTGTTGGCATCCCCCTGGATGGCCCATCTAATCCTGCCCCTTTGCCAATGTTCTGCAGGTACTTACCAATGTTCTGCAGGTTTCCCTTCTCGACAATGTTGATCTTGGAATGTTCATCCCGAGGCATGATGTGCTAAGATTGTTGTCTTCGATGCAGACACTATGCACCGGATGATCAACATGGCTACTGGTACTGCCATTGGGAAGGGCCCTTGCTCATATGCGTCCAATCCTGTCCGTGAACAATTCTTATTCTTTTTCCCGTGCCTTTCTTGTAGCTCATAAATTTTTCTTTCCAATAACTGAGACATGATTCAACGATGTGTTACACACGCGCGAATGACTGGCACGGAAATGCAGACGACACCCTAACCGAAGCATGTTCTGCCGGCGACCACCAACCATCACCTACCAATTTCTGCAAACCCGTATACAAGTGACATCTTGACGCCAACACATATGAGCCAAAACCTATGAGACAGATCAGCCCTATGAACTTCTCTAACTACCATAGGAATAAGTACCCGCAGTTGGTAGGTCCTATTCTGGTTTCACCAACAATTGTTTATACATGTATATTTCTTATTACCTGTGTTTTTCTTCGATATGTTGCCGATGCAATCACAATGGTTCTGAAGGAACAAAATGCAAGAACACTCATGCACCTGAACTTGGTAAGGAACAGTATGCAGCACAATATGTTCAAATGCGCCGATAAGCTAATGGCAGCCCTCACCAGCATGTGCATATGTTTTCCGACCAGGGATTTTACCGAATGTCTTCAGTAACAGGTATGGCGGTGCAAGATCAGCTTGTCGGCGATCATGTTATGCAGCATGAGCTCTTAACTGTCATTTTCTGTCGGGACTCGAGAGAATTCTTGGAAGATGCCGCAGTATATCATACTAATACATAGCTAGACACTGCAACTCTACTGTGATCTGTAGTAAAAACTTACTAGACTGGTAATGTGTGAGCTAAGTTCTGTTTATAAGGCACAACAACTTTGTCCACTGAAATACTGAATCTTAAGTGCAGAACTACCTGTAGCTGTAGATCTCTACAATTTTGATTTCAACAGATCATTCATCACAGAGAAGGCATAATTGCATGCAGTTCTTTGTCAGCGTCCAGTCATGTCGTGCTAATATAATTGTAGTAGAGTAATTAATTTGGTACCAAGAATGAGGAGTTTATCATGTGCTGGGCACCATGTAGCAAGGATCTCTTATTTTGTCCTAGCAAGTTATTTGTAGTTGTGTGAACCTTGTAAATTGCAAGTTGTTTAACTTCTTTTTCTTTTTCATTGCACCATCCAACAAAAGATGCTAAGCAAGTTTGGAGGCGATTAGCCGATCAGTGAATGGTCTACAAGCTCGTTGATGACAAGCTGAATGTGGTCGACTGCATTGAAGAAATGACCTTAGTAGTGAGATGTGATTGCTTATAGGAAAACAATTGTAGAAAAGTGCTTAATTGTGGAGATGTGATTGCTAGCTGACACTTAAGTATACATTGCCACAAGTATTGTCTTCGTTGTTTTTATCACAGGTCTCTTTCGATCTTTCTTAAGTTCTTCTGTGAATTGTATTGCTCGTAGAAGGAACTAATTAAACAAATGCTCATAATATGGCAGGGATTAGACTCATAGTGGAATTAATCCCTGCCGAGATTTGGGTGACCATTCACCATACAATCCCTCTAGGGATTAGTTCCACTAGAGGCAACTTGCTGTTCAAGGAGCCAACGTTACTACCGGTATATACTTCCTGATCCACAGGACCAAGAAACCCAGACGTCATGTACCCCAGGGACAGGAAACTGATTCCGTCTCAACTCTGGCCCATAGTCTAGGCCGCTGTCAGAAACTTACTGCCTGCCCTTCTATTTTACCATGCCAGCGCACATACAGACAAGCCCAGAAACACAATCTCAACGTAACTATATCCGTCCAGATATCAGGTGCATCTGAGCCCGGGTGCCAAAACGCCCCGGCTGTCCTTATACCACTTCTTTCTTTCTTGTACCATCTTCTTTCTAATCAATGGATTTGATCCAGGCCGTCCTCTTCAATCATTCCTAACAGAAAGACCCAAGATCAACCAGAATCTTTTATTGTTCGGTCCGCCCATCCTAATCATGCACGATGAATCATCATCAGTCGGCAATGCACATCTCGCTCCTTTTGACCAACCACTCTCTGCACTAACGCCCACCATCAACTTTCACGCACGCCAACAAGCCGAAGGAATGCCCTCCGCAGCAGAGGCGCCGCCGGAGCCCACCGCCACCGCCGCATCCATGCCCTCCTCGTCCCCCGGCTCCCGCGGGAAGGAGGGTTGCCCCGCGTTCTTCTCGCTCGACCTCGCCGCCGCCGCGCGACGCCTCCTCGCGTTCCTCCGCTCTGCGCCGGCCGGCGAAGCCGTTGGCCCGCGGTCCGTGCGGAGGTACGAGGATCTAT
Source organism: Poa pratensis (assembly GCA_947311845.1). Classification (NCBI taxonomy): domain Eukaryota; kingdom Viridiplantae; phylum Streptophyta; class Magnoliopsida; order Poales; family Poaceae; genus Poa; species Poa pratensis. The sequence continues at coordinate 1,848,507 of CAMZMU010000088.1, forward strand.
GGCTGCCGCTCGCAGCGGAGGAGGCGGGTGGAGGAGGAGAGGAGGCGGCGATGTTGGTCCCCCCGCCCGACGTGCAGCTCGTCTGGCTCTGCCACTGCTTCCACCATGTGAGCCTTGTCGCCGCCATGTCCTCTTTTACTTCGCGTCACGTCTACTCACGGCTAGTTGAACGTAGCTTAATCAGTAAATAGTTGGTTCTAGGCCTTGGAGAAGTTCTCGTGATTCGTTACTGAATGTCTGTTGATAATTGTGCCATTGACAAAATTGGTCAGCTTATTGTATACAGAAAACAAACTGTTCAATTTTTTTGGCAATATTCCGCTCACTGTACAAAATACCTCGCTTGTTCTTAACGAAATATATATATTTTGAAAGATCCCTTGGCTGGACCTCATTTTCCCACAAATCACTGAACTTTAGTATTTAGCTACATCATAGCTTAAAAAATAATTCTGACGAAGTGCGCGATTTCAAGTTGATTCTTCTGTTCCCAGGAGAGCTATGCCTCATACTGCACATCAAGGTTCGGACGCCTCATCAATCGGCCTTCAATACTTGATGCTGAGAATGAGGAGTATGCTGCTGACTGTTGTCGGGACCTCTGGGCTGCACGCTACCCGTTGGAGCCCTTTGACCTTGACAATAATGAACTTGATGGAAACAATCTGAATGTTACTCAGAATGACAATGCTAATAGCGAAATTGTTAAAATGGTTCAAACTTATGCGGGCCTAGCAGCCCGCTTTGCCTCGCCCTTTGTCTTGCAAGGAGTCTACCATGTTGCTGCCAAACGGAGGTACATGCGTTTCCTTGACCTCATCAGAAAGGGCGCGTGCGCAACCAGACAAGACACACGGCTGGTGCCTAGCCTGGACATATTGCTGATGTGGCTTGCTCACCAGGTATGCTTAGTGATGACATCCCAGTCATATTGAGCTGTTAAGCAATGTAGCTACCCAACACCATAGTTTTTTCTGCATATATACAGTTTATATGATTCTTATGTATCCTTGGCAGAGTTTTCCGGTGAGCTATGCAACAGACATGACGGCGATGGCTATCAGGGCAATCTTATTAAAATGGTGGTGAGTTATGGGGAGGTGGTGAGTGAGGAGGTGATTGAGAGGACAAGGGTGTTGTGGGAGGAGGCATATGATGAGCCATACGATCTGTCTGGTTCAGAGGTTGATGCGGCAGCAGTTGGCACAGCAAGGGAAGCATTTCGTTGGGAGGCTGCAGCATCAGAAGAGGACTCCAACCGGCTGTACAAGGGGTTGCAACCTAGATTTATTATGGAGGTATTTCTGAGGCTGTTCCAATCATACATTAACTTAATGAGGAACTTGTCACACAGCTTCGTACTATCTAGCATGATAATGCCCTTTGATGGTTGGTCAGTAGAAAACAATTTCTACTTGGCGAGAGTTTCATTCCATTCGACTATTCTTCTTCACAAAAATCAGCTGCTTTGGCATTTTCTTACACCTTGCATTGCAAAGAACTGAAAACTTAGGGATCTGCTAGGCATAATGTCCACAAGCCATCATACTCTATTATAATCTCAACAACAAAATTAAAAAATAATAATAAATAATATAGTATATTCCACGCTGTGGTCACTTCAAGCCAAGATGCAAGATTACCTACATATGCGTAAAGTAGTGAGTTCAGTTGTATCTAATTTTATTACGGTCATCATGTCGTAAAACATATAGTGAATTTCTATATATCAATTTAGTTTAGGTATATTAAATTATCCGATCACACATTCTCACGGGTCCACTAATATAACTTGCTAGTAAAAATTAATTCATATGTGCTTCTGCTCTAGTGTTCACACCATAGTTGAGTTAGTGAGCTACTTGTACATTCATTAGTAATTGTAACTGATTGGAGATTACGCATGATTTTTCACAACGTTATTTAAACAAGTCAGGATACAATTAGAACTAATGAGTGAGAGGTCATACTCAGCATCCCTCCCTACCCCACTGTTGAAACACCCCGGTTTCGGCATCCACCGCCACCTCGCCGTCTTCCGCTCCGGAGACGGGTGGACATTTCATCCTTCCCGCTCCCTCCTTCCCTCTCCCTAGTTCCCAAACCTGGTCGAGACTCCTCACCATGCAGCTCTCGGTTGCCCTGGACATGCTCACCTGGCGATGGAAGACTGACTCTCGGTACTCCTCCAAGTCTTGTTACAACATCCTTTTCGAAGGAGCGATTGTCTCAAGCTCTTGGAAGCTTAAACGGAATTGCTCTGCGTGCGACAAAGCAAGCTAAATTAGAAGTCGTGGGCTCTGCCGTGGTGAAGTTCTTTATTTGGCTCACCTGCCAGGATTGTCGTTGGACGGCGGAGAGGCTGGCATGACGGTGGGTTGCAACATCCACCAATGCGTCTGCCCTGTGACCAGTCTGAGGAAACTATGGACCACCTTCTCACCGGGTGCCCGTTCACCCGCACCCTGTGGCATGAGGCGCTCTCGTGGATCTGATCTACCGCTAGACCTCCCGTTGCCGAAGTTACCTTTGTGGATTGGTGGCACCTTGCCATCCGTTCCGCTCCCGCAAGGGATCTGCTTCGGTGATCATGCTCACGGCTTGGTGGATTTGGAAGGAGCGAAATGCTGCCATCTTCGACACAGAGCCTGCCAAACTTTGCTAGCCTCCTCAACATGATCAAAGCGGACGCAACATCAAGGTACAGGCGGGGGCAACTGAGCTAGCGACGCTACTCTCTAGTTCCTAGGCGTGCTACGTTGTACCTTGGGTGTTGCCTTTTCAGGATTTTACATAAACTCTCTATAGTCTTAGCGGTTTTCGTGATTTTTTTTTTTGCATCCGATTATAGTCTTGGGAAAAGATATGCTCAAACAACTTTTTGTATTTTCACTGAAATTTCTTCTTAGAAATAATAGCGTACCTAGAAGGTATGAACTTGATACAGGAACAGTTGTTGCCAACTTGAGTTCGTGCTCCCACTGAATATTGGAAAGTAGAGAATTGGCCCATGATGCACTTCAAATGAATGTAAATTAAGCTATTATTTAAAGTCACTGTGTGTTACTATTATCTACAACTACGTTCCTTTCTTTTTATGTTAAGTACTCCCTTCATTCCTAAATATAAGCTTATTTTAGCTTTTTCCTGATTCATATGTATCCAGACGTATTTTAGTGGGTAGTTCACTCATTTTGCTCCGTATTGGAATGTCTAAAACATCTTATATTATGGAACAGAGGGAGTATGTACCTAGTTTCTATGTTGGCAATGTGATACCATTGATTCTTGATAGCAGGTATACGTGTTCCTGAAAGGAGAATTTGACAGTGAGCACATTAGCAAAGAATTTCTACGTTTGCGAGCACAGAGGTGTCACAGATCATTAAAGCTCGACAAACCAATGTCCAGTTTATCCTGCAAAAACTGGCAGAAAACATGGCATCTGTATTGTGACTTTGCAACCCGAGGTCTCACCATTGAGGTCAGGCGCAGCACGAGTGGCTGCTTCAGGAATAGCAAGATCCTCAAGAACATATCATTCTCATGGAACGATATGCTGCATGAAAAATCACTTATTCTTACAAAAGAACTCGATGCCAGGATGAGGGTGATGGCATCAATTACCCCTCCAATTCAAGCATCTTACCTGTTAAAGTCCGTACCTGACAGTCACTGATGATGGTGGGGCCATGATTTCTGATGTCATACTGCGCATGAGAAGTTATCGTCCGCAAGAAGGGCGGTGGCTGACCCGTACAGTGCTTGATTACGGTGGGAAAGAATGTTTCGTCATTCGGATGAGGTATTGTTCAGAATATCTATATGTAGTTGGGTTTCAAAATCTAAAGGGTAGCATTATTATGTGATTGTTGGCACATACCTCATCCCTTAAAATTTTATTGGTGAATTTTGTAACCAGCTACACCATGAAGTCCAAAGTTAACCTTTTTCTTATAAGAAGTTGCACTCTTGTATTAAATGGTTCCTTACTAAGCTTATGCTGTGGGGAACGATATTTACTGTTATATCTCAATAAAATTTTGTTTATTTCTATTGCAACATTTGTAGAATAGGCAGAGGTATTTGGCGGAGAGGACCTGAAACTCCAATGGCAGTGAAATGGGAAGACAGGAGCATTGAGGTCCGAGAAGGCTCATGGTCCTACATTGCAAGTGCAACATCCGTTGGTCATGCTCCAGGTAACTTTATACGCTGAATAATAGCTTGATGTCAGTATTATACCTTGTCTTGAGAGGTGCCTAGTTGTTTCCATGTGGTGCAGAAAAGGTAGTTGGCACAGCAACGCCAACTAAAGATCAACAGGAGAATAAGGTGGTTTGGAAATTTTCCACTGGAGATGTACTGACAGTGTGGTTGGGAAATGACCTGAACTTTCAACTGCAAAATGAGAGCTCACAAGAAGAGGTATGGTCCCACGCTCATAAGTTTCTTCCGCACGATTGCTTAACGTATTTTGTGAGTTAGTATAGATAATCCTGAAGTAACATAGCTTCCATTCATCTGGTGTTCACTGCTGAAGCTATGGTACGAAGATCATATGGTAGTTGATTTAGTAATTCAATACCAGACAAAAGATTACATTAGGTTATCTTTATTGCTTCAGAAATGCGACATCATGTGAGTTGTCTGTATGTAAAACAGATGCCATTTAACTTTTCTTTTTTTGAGTAAATACATTTCATTTGACTGTTCAACCGTATTTGTTGACTTTTGTACCTAACACGGATGTGCTGCTATTTTTGCTCCATAAAATATTCCTTTCATCTTAGCAGGCAAGGCTGCTTGTAGGGAGGAGATTGAGCTACAGCATAAACAAGGATATCACATCAAATAACCACAATGAGGAGGAGCAATACATCACCCTACTCCGTACATCACCAGATCATCCTGATGGTAGAGCAACCGTGCTCCTGAATTGGAAATTACTTGCAGTAGAGTTCTTACCCCAAGAGGATGCAGTTTTTGTGCTTCTCTTATGCATGGCAATCACACGGACAATGACGGAGATCAGACGGGAAGATGTGGCTGGGCTTCTGGTGCGACGAAGAATACGTGAACCACAGGTAGGGCAGAGAGACTGGGGTTCTGTGATGCTTCCGAACTCGCCGTCCCTTGACCCTTATTTGCAGCCGTGGTATCGGAATGCAGTGCATGTTTTGAGCTCTGCAGAGACGGTGCCTAACGGAGTGATGCCCACTAAGTACTCCCCTACTGATGGCAAGGATGAGCTGTACAGGCAAGCTCTTATGTCTTGAAACCCTGGAGATAATTTTTGTGGAGAAATGTACAGACAAATAATGATCTTGCCACAGGTCTGATTATGGTTTATAAAAAAGGAAAAATTTACATGTCATCAAAATGGCTTGATTTGTTGCTCTGTATGGTTTGTCGATATATCAAAATCTTCTATTCCTGTGAGTACATTGTAATTATAAAGAATACACAGGATACATGTTGCGTTTGAAAGAATCCAAAAGATGTTTCGAAATTGTGTCGGGAAATATATGTCTCCCTACATGTTGCGTGTGAATGAATCCCAAAAGATGTTTCGAAATTGTGTCGGAACATATATGTCTCCCGTCTATTGCAATTCCTCTGGAGAACTTCATTCTTTTTGGAACAAGTGTAGCTTACAATATCAATATGATGTTCAGAGTAACACTTAAGCTCTTGTTTTTCACATCGAGTTTGCTGCAAATCTCAGATTCAGGGCAGCAAAAACTCATATACATTGACAGCCAGATCTTTTGTATCATGTTAATGCACATCACGAGTTTCTAGATGTGTGGTGCATAAGTAAAAGAGTTGTGTATAGATGTATGCTGCAGTTTGCTCTGAAAAACCATTCCAACAGAAGCCCTATGAGTGACTGCGATTTGTCTTTACCCCACCTTCACCATTGCCTCTATCGCCTTCTGTATCTCCAGGGACATTGCAGAGTCTACACTTCCTGACGATATCTTCCGGTGGGACTTCTGCAGGTGGAGCTTGAGTGAGCCGCTGCTGAGCCCAGCGTTCTTGCCACAGATGGGGCACACCTTCATTGCTGGCCTCTTGTGCTGCCACTCCATGGAGATTCTCCCATGCAGCCTCTTGTCAAGGTCCAGTAAGACCTTGGCAAAGCCGTCATTCGGGTGCGCGCGTCGGTGCACCTTCTTCAGCATGTTCCATGCTTCTGCAAGAGTATAGTTTCTGAAACGAACATTGAAACGGATTAAGTCGATGAGCCCAGCAGAGTGGTAAAATGAAATCCGAGGCTTTCAGCTTTACTTTCTCAGCATCAGGTAAGCCAGAACAACAGTTGCGCTCCTGCTTTTTCCTTCAAAATAATGCACTAGGACTTTGCCGTGCAGGTGCTCAACGAAATCAATGAAATCAGAGGCATCATCGAAGACATCACTGATGTCTGCATTTTCATCATCGTTTATCTACAGAAATGAAACATCAAGCGTCACAAGGAAAACAATAGACCAGTTCCCTATTACGGTCTAAATAGACTCCAAACTAGAGCTTCAGTGTTTTGCTGCTTGAAAATGATCTTCACATGAAGTTTTTCTCGCAAATTTTCAGATGTACTTACACAGAAGTTTCGGTAGTCGAAAAGGCAAGGCTTCTGAGATTCTGACTGTCCAATTTCATTTGCACATAAGCACAATACATGGGTGATACCAAGGTGCTGAAGCGTGTACGTTGACCGAGCGGCTAGAGCACCGCCAATATACATGCAGTCTGTGATCTGAGAAGGACGTTCAGTACTTGCAGCCTCAGAAATCAGTGAAATCCTCTCAAGAAGGTGTTCAAGACGAACCTGAAGACAGATATATCCATATGCTCAGTTGCTGCAATAGATAGTTGCCAGACATGCTGGGTAAATTTGGATTTACCTTCAACTCATAAGCATCAACAGCAACGCTATTATCTATTCCTTCAAAGAAGCCTGTGTTAAAATTGTTGTCTTGACACAATTTTACAACATCAGTCCTGAGCATGTCATTCCACTGTTCTATTTCTTTGGTTAATTCACTGTCTACCTGCAAACATAGCATTACATAATGAATACAACCAGGTGATACATTTTATGAATGATGGAGATATTCCACCATTATAGCAGTTACACAGAGAAAACAATTATCGAGATACATGTAGTTGCTAATTTTGAATTGACTTAGTATGTGAAATCATTTATATATTGTTGTTTGGTTTCCTACAGCTATTTTTGCTAATGTTATGATATTTTCAAGGTTAACCTTTATAATCTATTTATATCATTTCAGCCCTTAGCGTAACTGTAAAATTCTTTGATAAACAAATTAGCCGAGCATTGACAGAGAGCAAAACAGATAGATAGGAATTAGACGAGTTGTATACTCTGATAAATATGATGAATTTTCTTCAAAGATATTAACCTTGGCATACTTGTTAAATTCCCTGAGTTTCATCGTCAACCGTAGACCACGGGGTGCATCACCATTTGTTTTGAAATTCTTCATCATAAAGCTCTCTCGGCAGGCAGGAGATGACAGGTCAAAACCATCACGGATAAAGTACGTGAAGGCCTACGCATATGGCGTGGAATTTCAGCATCACTTAGATCAGTATGTGCCTCTACTGAGAACAATGGTGAATCATAAGGACCTGCTTCTTCCTTGTCTGATTCATTCGAACCTTTATACATAAGATTGAAGAAAATTTTCATTAGAGCATCCAGCTTCTGATAAAGTGTGAGCAGGAAAATGTGGAACCGTTGAAGGTCTCTCAGAGCACTACGAAACCCTCCTCGAAAGGAATTAACTATTACTACCATATCACTCTCGGACAGAGGAGAATGATAGCTATAATCGGATGACATGTCAAATTCCTCGGGTCCAGGGGTACCAAGTTTTCCGATGGACACCTCAAACAAGAGGTTGGAAGAATAGTCCCAGTTGTTTAGTGTCAGTTCCACCAACCTTGGGTAGTTCTCTAGATCTTTCGCCCGTTTGCCTGCGGGTGGTCTGCGTGGTACACCCGAATCAATGGCTACAATATGAAAGCTTGAAATCTCAGACTCAACAGGATCATAAGTGTCCTCCAACGCAAGCTCTGAGATATCTGAGCCGATACTGCCACTTATTGAAACGGCTCTTCTCTGCTTCTGCTTCTTAGGGCTTTTGATGATTTCTGGCTTGTAACGGATGATGGCAGAATCATGAACATCATCCAGTGAGTCAAGGTTTGCATACGCTTCTTTGTTGGCAACAAGTAGATTTGCGTAGTTTCCACGCCAACCAAGGGGTCGACACCGCAGCCTATCCTCATTTCTCAGAATGAGGTCCAGAATCAGGATCCTCCCTAAGGCTTCAGCAGTTTTTTCAGCAAACTCCCGTGAATCAAATGGTGTTATGCTCTCTAGTAGAGGGGAGCCATGGACATAACTGCAAAACAGCATTGAAATATCTTTCATGTTAACTAGGTACCATATTGTCAGGTACATAACTGGTAACTTGGAATTAATACTTCATCAGGAATAGGCATCGGCTCAGTTCGAGAGCTTCTAGCATCTCAGTGCAAATCATCTCCTGAAGTTCATCACCAACAAATATTGCTGCATTTCGAGCATTCTCAACCGCATCCTTGATTTGCGGCCATTCACATGAGGAGCTATGAATCACTCTGCCCTGCATTGGCCAAGAGAGTTGACAATGTTAAATATTTACATAGTTAGACAGAATTCCTCGCCACAACAAAGAGAGTACTTACTTGAGGGGTCCTCACGCCAAGCCATTTAGCAAGTTCATACCCAAACCTTTCTGACTGTGTGGCCATCCTTGATGGTGCTATCTTAATGACAGCAGCAGATTCCTTGGAAGGAACTTCATCATTTTCAGATCTACTGAATAACGCAATGAATACAACTCCCCAGAATTTACAGTCACCTATGAAGAATGATACGGACATCATGCAACCAATCTCAACTCGACGACTCCTGGGATGAGATTCGAGCATAGAGAAGACTAGAGAAGTGCAATATCTAGGAGAACAAATCAAGACTACTACTACTACAGTTATTGCCAAAATTTATCAACAACAGGAGGATAGTTTACGGAAATATATAAGTAAAATAAAATAAAAACTCAAAGCTTCTGCCTGTATCATCCTCAGTGGGCTCTGTACTTGTAGTAGTATGTTTTGTGTGGTGCAAAGAAGAAAGAGAGCTCCAGCTGAAGCTACTCGACTCGATGTCCATCATGGAAACCCTTCCAAGCCTATCCCATAGGCTTGTTTTTGGCAGCTGATCACATGGGTCGACGGAGTATATTACATCGCTATCAGCGTCTACAATTTCTATCCCGTCTGAGCTGCAATATAGAAAGTGCAATAGTAGTACCTTGGTTGAGAAACTTATATAACGATGGAACCAAATCATGCCATTGTTCTCTATTATTGTAAACATCTGAATATACTTAGACTGATAATTTAGTGAAAGTCTGAGTTATTTGGTCAGGTTATGTGCCAACAAACCTAAACGGCATTACTTTTTCTGGTCAAGATTAAACAGGAATAGAAAATGGAACATAAAGCACGAACATTTGGGTTGGCGAAGAGGATTTTTCTAGAGAGAACATTTCGAATCGTCAGTGTTTGATTCAAGTACATGGACATGGTACTTACAATGCATCAAATCTTTCATCGTAATGGATGCCAAGAGCGATACCTGATGGCGGATTCGATAGCCAAAATGCCAGGCTTTGGTTGCGGCGCCCGGGATAATGAAGAGAGCTTCCCGGTGCGCTTCCTCATCGACGCTACCCATTCCTCAAACCCACCCTGCGAGAATTGAGATCGAGCTGGAACCTCTTTTCTCCCAAGAACATGGACGGGAACCAAAGAACAAATTTCAGGTTGGAGATTTTAATTTCGACGCACTTACGAAGGAGGAAGAGCGTGAGAAGGATCCCGGTTCTGTGCTTCCCTCTTCCATTCCAATTCTTCTGGTGTAGGAAAATCTACCCAAATAGGTCCCTGAGAATCGGGTTGATGGAGAAATCTCGTCAAGTTTGGTCGGATCGCGGATCGGTGAAGTTTGTGACCAACGAAGGGAAGGGGAGAGGCGGAAAGGTGGCGTCCGTTTGCCCGTTCCAAAGGAGACTAACGTTTATTTTTTTGATTTTTTGGGCGCTATTTCTCGATCGTGCATACGTATAAATGTATAGCTGTCAATGTTGACCACTAGAAATATGATGAACTACAGATCATAAGATTGTCTGTTAGTACCATTTAAACATGGCGACTCACTTTTCACGTTATGATTCTCGTTATTTTTTCTCGCAGTAGACGCTATGATAAACCGATTTTCTCTCTATATATGGAGACAAAAGAAAATATTAAGGCCAAACTAATATGAAAATACTACACTCCTTCTCCCTTAAATACAATGTCATCTCATCACTTTGCTTACATGGCACTCTATGTCAATGCATGATACATGCCTATAACTATCTACTTTTGTTGAATGAATAATCATTCAGAATCGTTGACTTGAAAGATAAGACATCATATTTAAGAGTAAAACGCATCTACAATCCCTATACTTATACATAAGACGTGAACCGCTTCGTCAAATCGACGCAATTTCTACGGCGACACACAACTGCTAGCTAGGGGACGAAACTGACGAGATAGGCCCACCTGTCAGTGAGGCCGAAATGCCAAAAACTAGAGAACCTGTCCTCCATACCGAGCACAATTTTTGGGCGTCTCTAGGACCAAATAGAGTCAATACAATATCAGGATAGCGGATATGTAATTTTTTAGACAAGCACTATATCGAGTCATTCGCGTAAGTATAACGATTGTAGATGCATTTTTACTCATGTTTACATTTTCTACACTTCAGTTGTCGATAAAAAATCATCATATTCCGAAAAGTTACAAATAAAGTTTGTGTTATTATATTTGCACGCATGACACCATGGCTCCTAATGTTGTTGTTCATTTCATAGAATTTTCTGCAACGATGCTACAGCCCAGTTCTTTTGTGCTTTCATGAACTATCCACGAGAAAGCTAAAGCCCCCCCCCCCCCCCCCCCCCCCCCCCCCCCCCCCCCCCCCCCCCCCCCCCCCACACACACACCCTAGCTTCCTAGAATTGGAAGCTTACCTAATTTGGGGAACGGCTGCTCCAGCAAGCTAGGGGTAGGAAACTTCTCGGGGAAGTCACCCAGGAAGCCCAAAAGAACCGGTCCTATATATCCCATACTGAAAGTGCATGTTGCCCCATGCGTGATTTTGGTAATTAATGACAATCCTTATGGACTAATGTTTGCATGAGATATTTTTGTAGATCATGTCCATAGGAAAAGATTGGAATTCATGTGTTTGACTCTAGAAGCTACATGGTAAAGTGTGGCTTGGAAAAGAAGATTAAGGGAACATTCATGTTTATCTCCAAGCCGTCATTATATTAAGAGAAGATTATGAAGTGCAAGTTCAATTGATCATCTCGGAAGATATCATTTGATTGAACCTTGCAATGGATACATGAAGACGGAGCTAAGCGAGGCTCTCCCATAATGGAGTATGGGGAAGTATTTGGAGAAGTCTTCATCAAGAAGCATGATCAAGAAAGGCGTTCCAACTTGAGAGAGTCAAGATCGTCATCATCTAACTCAAGTGGAATGCGCAAAGCAAAGTTCGATCTTGATAGGGTTTCTATTTTACCGGTCTCATGTTGTTAGTTCGGAAACCGGGTTATAGGATTGATATCGTACTATCAAGAGGGGATTTCGAGTGAGTAACTTGATCGCATCTTTGTGGAGAGCTCAAACCTTTACATTCTTGGCATATCATCTTTCTTGGTTCTTATTTGGCTTTTATCCATGTGAGAATTTAGAGCTTGTGTTCATCTCCATATCAAGCTCTAGTTCATCAAAAACAGATTTCATATGAATATTGTTGTGTTTTTTTATGTTGGAGGTTTTACCGGTTTGTCTTTTCTAGAGAGTTCAACGCTCCTCTTGTGATCTCCTCCTCACATGATGGACTATGATGTTTATCTGCACGATCTTATAGAGCTCTTCGTTGCAATTCCAACGAGCCCAAGATCATCGAAATCGGAGTCCGGATGAAAAAGATATTGCAGTTTTCGTTTTGTTGTTTCTGTCAGTTTCAGCAAACGGATATTCCGGTTTTGTTCTGCACTGGAATAGGGTAGACCGGATTTCCGGGTTTAATTTGGACGGAATATCCGGACCTCCCCAGTATTTTCAGAAAATCAGCTAAGGACTTCACGGCGCGAGCCTCTGTACTCGGCCGGATATTTGGGTCAGGGACCGGATATTCCGGTCTAAGTGTGGCTGCAACGACTATTTTCGTGGGAGGGGCTACAAATACCCTCCCCTTCTTCAACCTTGAGCTGCTCGTTTTTCTCTCTCTCTCCCACCATTGTTGACCTTGGAAAGCTTGCCCCTCTCTCAATTCCTCCATGATTCTTGCATATCTTTGAGGAAAAGTGAGAGGAGATGTAGATCTACATTTCCACCAATCCATCTGACGAGGGGTACACTCATCAAATCCCATGGTTAAGGACCTAGGGTTGAGATTATGGGGAGATAACGCGGTAGTACTGGTAGTTTCGTCGGCTGACAAGCAGAGGCAAAGATTTACCCAGGTTCAGGCCCCTCGGGTGGAGGTAAAGACCCTACTTCCTGCTTGTCTGTTATTGATCGTGTGAGATTACGTGGTTACAAGGAGGCTCGGCGAGATGTCGATCTCGCTAGAGCTTTGGTGGTTTGAGTATGGCTTGTCCTAGATCGGCACCCCTCCCAGCCTTTAAATAGGCTGGGTCTCGGGAGTTCATAACCGACCTAGTTTTACACATAAGGAAAGCCTAAACCGACTATGCCTATGACTAATCTTGGAGGGTACTCCATCTTCTTGGGCCTTGGTCTTGGGCTTCGAATAGGCTCTTCGTTATTGGGCCTTAGTCGCCACGTGCACCAGGTACCCTCACGGTAGGGTACCCAGATGTGTACCCTTATCAGTAGCCCCGAGTACTTGTCTGACTCGAAGAATCGGGCATGGACTCGTTCGTTAGTGCACGTCATATGCTTTGTATTCTGTATATTATAATTGCAATTCCTGTATGAATAGCACATGTTGGCTATGTCGAGTATCACATCGACTGTTTTTTGCTTATGATGACCAAGGGATAATAGCTTAGCAGGCCCAGTACACTCGACTGATCGGGACAGGTTAACTACACATTCGGGTAAAACCTTACTAGTTTTCAATCAAACTCGAGTTCCCGGATTCGAATCTGGAACAAACTGGTCAGAGTCGACTAGGCCGCAGAGGTCTTACTGAGTCGATCTGCAGCATAAATTTGAATTTTACCCAACGCGTCCGTCAGGATTTTTCATCATGTCTGCTGACACGGAAAGTATAAGGATTTACGTTGCTGGAACGGTCCTCAGCCCAGCTCGAAAGTTCGGCGGGTCTTACCTTTGCACTATGCGTGCAGCATCCGAGGTATTTGCGGCGGACGCAACTCGGGAATGTTTCGAGTATGACTTTGTATATGAACTGAGTCGAGACATTTGTCGACTGACACTTTGTCGTTATTCTATCGGTGCGCGACAGCGCTCCCGATGGGAGTAGCCCCCGAGATTGTGCTTATTGCTCGCAATGGAGGATAATCTCAAAATCATTTTATCTTGAGCATCTCCAGTCGAAGAATTTTTTAATATGCTCCCGATGGGAGTAATATGCCTCAGTCGAGGAACGGTCGAGTGACCAATTTTGCCTTAACATCGCGTTTCCACACCCGAACCAAACAAGGCAGTCGAATGACCGATATGCGTTGGGCAGACTCGAATGTATTTCTGATCAAATGCTTGCAAGGACGTCAGGGATGACGTTTCTGGCGACTGCGCTTACTGACACGCGGTGGCGTGCGTTATGCTGTGATGGATGAGACGTGACACATAGGTGGGCCCATTGTGCAGCGCTGACTGAACGACGGTGCCGTTTGGACTTGATTTGACCACTCTGGCCCACTTTTTACGGAGGCGTGATGATGGCTCCTCTTTTTGCGTGCGTAGTGGGCGGAGTGGCCGGCGACGGTTGCCCTCCGCGCTTGCCACATGTACGGTAGATTGCTCACGGAGCACACGATTCTTGTTTGAACGGTTAAGATTGCTTTCGCCTTGTGGTAAATAGGGAGAACGGCACTGGCATAATTTTTTACTAGTCATTTGCCTCCTGCGCCGCCCCTGTTGCATCTTCTTCCTCGCGCTCCTCCTCCATTGTTCTTGTGCCAGAGCTTTGCGCGCGCGCCACCTTCCCTTTGAAGATGAAGAAAGGAGCGGGCAACAAGCGTTCTGCCGCCACTGCTGCTGCCGCGACCGATGCGGCACAGTGAAGGGAAAGAAAACCGCGGCTAGCACATCTGCGGCTGCCGCTGGTCTGAAGAAGAGCGCGGGGATTGGGCGAAATCCTCGATCAAGGATGCTCACCTCGTCAAGCTCCGCCAGAAGGGCCTGCTGCCACCCGAGGACCAGTTAGCGGTCCGCGCTCCATCGCCCAAGGAGGTATTCCCCGAGCCTCGCGCCAATGAGCGAGTTTGTTTTGCGGAATTTCTTCCTCGAGGGTTTTCGCTCCCCCTCCGATTTTTTTGTGGTCTTATGTATGCCTATGGGGTGCAAATCCACGATTTCACCCCTAACGGTATTCTGCACATTGCGTGTTTCATCACGCTCTGTGAATGTTTTCTGGGAGTTTCTCCCAGTTGGGCGTTGTGGAAGTCAATTTTTCGTCCGCCCAAATGTGGGAGGTGGGCGCACCTACCCCGTGGGCGGCTTCGGGATCCAAGTACGCGGCGACACCCGATACTTTGCTGAAGCCAGTCGATTCTGCACAAGGGTGGAGGACCAAATGGTTCTATGTCTCCACAGAGCAAGCAGGCCTCCCTGCCTTTTCAGCTGCCAAGGCTCTGGAGAAGACCAACGCATGGGCCCATCCTTTGTGGCTGAAGAAGAAGCGGAGGCGCACCCTTTTGGAGAAGATTGCTAAGTTGCTAGGCACTGTCACTGGTGTGCATCTGATTGCCACCTTTGTCAAGTTGCGGGTGTGGCCGCTTCGCCCGCGCTCATCCCATGTGGCAATATGAAGGTGCACATGACGCCAGTCGAATGAGCCCAGATGAGTTGTCGAAGAATGAGCTGGACACGCACGTGCGATCCATTACCAGCATCAAGGCAACCGATCCGTGCAACCTTGACTGCCCTGTCACTCCATATGGGGCTGACAACCCTTTGCTTGAAGTAAGATTAGCTGTTATGTACTTTCTGTCATCGGGCTTTTGTCACCCTTTGTTTTTGCATGTTTTAACTCTTTGGATGTTCTCCTTTGTGTGCAGGGGCATTCGACTGCGTCAACCCTTCCTCCCCTTCCCGAGAATGGCCCAACTGATGAAACAGAGGTGCAAACGGTAGAGACGAAGGGAGGGATGAATCGCCCTACCTTCAGCTACCACATCTCGTATGGAAGAGGCTGAAGAGGAGAGGCAGAGGAAGCAGACTGAAGAGCCAGCCACGACTGACCATGTGAGCGAGGTTCCCACTCGCAAGCGTCGGGTGGCCCAAGGTTTGTCTTCTTCCACAAGCTCACTCGCGAAGGAGTCGGATGTGAAGGACGACGGAGACTCGGGCTCCTCTCCTTCTGCCAAGGCTGTTCCTTTGGATGTGAGCCCTTTGAGATCAGCTCCTCCTCCCCAATCAGGTGAGGAGCTGCTTTTTGGAGGCCCAAACTTTGACAACCTCGATACTGATGAGGAAGAAGAACACAGGTTTGCTCCTGAGCTTTGTTGCACTGAAGTTTCTGCTGTTGATATTTTTGCTTATGTTGTTTGTCTTCTGTCACTCGTAGTGCTGAGACTGTGCATCCTCCAACTCCTCCGTCCGACAAAATTTTGACTCCAGCGCACCCGAACCTCTCCCCCATTGCTCCTGATGTTGCTCAACCAACGGCCACTTCTACTGCCATTGAAACGGCCAAGGCTAAGCGCTGCAACTCCGGAGGTCGGGACATCGGCCGCGAAGCCTGCGCCTTGGACTGAACACGTAAGTGTCTTTTTGTCGAGTCCGCATATGGGACTGATTATGTATAACTTATGCTGGTTTCGTGTGCTTGCAGCCTTACTACCTCAACCTGGTGGAATCAGGCAAGGCTTTTGTCCAGGTGGAGCAGGAGAGGAACAGTCTGCGTGCTAACTTGGAGCAACTTACTCGTAAGTATATTTTGATTCTGTACCCGAAGTTCTTTTTGCACTGTTTTTGCTTAGTCGATTGTTGTGAATTGCTTCTTGCCATCAAATTCAGGCGACAAGGCATCGGCTGAGTCTCGGTGAAAGAGCTAGAGGAAACACTCGAAGCTCAGCGCGCCGAGTCGAAGAAAATTGTGGATGCCACCAAGGCCGCAGCCGCCGTACGCGAGAAAGAGTATGCTGAGCGACTGGCCAGCCTTGCGCGGAATGTGAGAGGTAAGTAACTATCTCTTTGCCTGTCCCTCGTGTACCCGTTGGGTATTATGTACTAATATTTGCGCTTTCTGGTACTTGTTGCAGAGACGATTGGCGTGCCGGCACCTACTGACACGGTCAGTGATGAGTTATCACTCGACCAAGTTATAGGTGACCTCGGCGCTACTTTCGTCCAGGCGAAGGACGCTCTTGCCAAGTCTACCAGCACCCTCGGCGCCGTGCACCAGAACGTGCTTCCACTGAACGAGGTGCCGTCGACTGCTGATGGCTTCGCTGACGTGCTTGGACCGGGGACCTCGACCATGGCGAGCTTTGCTCGTGCTCTAACGGTACGCGGCTCGGAGTCCACCCTCAAGCTCATTTTGGGTCATGGAATAAAGGGTGACTTCGAAGCAGCCATGTCTGACTTCCCTCGAAGGCCCGGTGGGAAGCCTATGTCTCTGAAGGCCGTTAGCGAGCCAGCCGCTCGACTGGCCAACATCTTCATAGCCACTATGGAGCGCCGAGCGGCGGAAGTTGCCACCGCGAAAGTAGGGCTAGGTCGGAGTCTATGTCCGAGAGATAGGGCATTCGAACCTTATTTATGTTGTGTAATTATACTTTATGTTAACGCGAGTATGCGTATGCTTTTGCTACATCTGTATGAATTGGTTCCTTGTTGTGTTTCGCCTGTAAGGCTATGTGCTTTTACTCGCCTGAGTTTTGTGATGAATCTCTCATATCTGACATGAGATTTTTATGATGTTTGGAACAGCCACGGGCAGCCACCACTTCATCTGGCTCGTCGCGGCATCGTGCCCTACTCGATCTCGACTCAGGTGGCAAACGATGCCGCAGTAATGCGTTATATGAAGGCTCGAGTCGCAAAATTGGAGCAAGAGTTGGGAAGTGCCCGGAGCGAGCTGGATAGGATGAGGGCTAGGCCTGCTCTACCCACTCAGCGAGAGGACTATGTGCTTGGCGAGATGGAGATCGTGAACAGCAACTCGAGTGTAAGCATGACTGCCCTGATCTCAAGAGTTCATAATCTGTCCCTTTTTGTTCACCCAACGTGCGTTGTTGCTTTTGTTCCAGATTTCCAGGTGGAGCAGGCTCGTGTAGATGAGCAGTTGAACAATGCGACTGATGAACCAACGACGGGCCATCAGCACTTTCGCTTGGATAAGCACCGAGCACGCACACTCGCGACTCTATAGGATCGAGTGTGGCGGAGCACTATGCTGCTTGAATTATGCAGGTCGGCCTTCAGTCGCATCAACCAAATTCTTTTCCCGACGGGGCCGCAACCTCAAGGAATCCACGCGTTCTCGGGCTTTTCCGGAGTGCCGGTCCCATTCGAGACTTTATCACCCAGAAGCTAGTGGATGGAGCCAACGCAACGATGGCATATATCCGAAGTCAGCGTCCACATATGCAGCTACGTCACCCGTGCCTGGATCGACTTTGTCGCAGTCGCATCTTGACGATACAGCCGAATATGCGAAGGTATTGGTTGAGTGCTATCATGCTCAACTTATGGGCCCTGTTTTCCCGTCAAGGGAACCGGAAGATTAGGGTTTTCTGTATAGGGGACAGCCCCCGAGTGTAAATTTGCCACTTGTACATAATGTATATTTGTTTACTTGTATGTGTGCAGCCCCCGAGTGTATCGAGCGGGGTTTATGACAAACACTTATATATGATTCCTACAGCCCCCGAGTGTTCAAGTGAGGCTGTGAATTTTTGCGATGTTTGGAGCTTCACTCATGTTATGAGCAACTTGTTTGTATGATTTTTATGACCCAGCCCC